>CAEFZX010023918.1:0-19157 GCA_903066825.1 Alfaro cultratus | reverse complement strand
TATTCTAACTACACAAAAAAGAAAACTAAATTAATAGAAATTACAATCCATAAAATTTAGCTTAAATGGTCACCACACTACATTGTGTTGATTTGTCTCATAAAATATTACTGAAAATACATTAAAGTTTGTAGTTGCGATAAGATGTGGAAACATTGAACCAGTCAGAGACATTTTTTCAAATGTTTTTAATATGAATAATGGATAAAAGTAAGTAATGATTTAGTTAGGACGTTTCATGTGAAGCAGGTTGATAATCAGTGGATGAACATGTTGATGAGCTGAAAATGTCAAACGTACCAAAATTATTAGTTTATTATTAGTTATGACCACGGCCGCATAAACACTGACTGACAGCCATTCACACTTTTCGCAACGTGTTTGTTTCACCTTTACTCGTACGCCGCTAATTAAATGATTCAAATCGTTACCATAGCAACAAGCTGTTTCTGAGCAGCGGTGGACGTCAAGTCTCTTTTTCCAGATTCTGAGGCTTTTGGCCCGGTTCTACCTTAAGGCTCATCTGGCTCCCAAGTGGCTCTTTACTTTCTGTTACCACAAAGTTTTACTCTCTATAAACCGAGAACGACTGACAAAGAGACGGCATTCAGTTTCTAATCTGGAACAAACTTCAAGAAAACTGCAAAACAACCGAAACACTGAGCTACTTTCAATCAGGGTCTAAATTGTGACCCATGAAATAATCTGACCACAAGTCAAGAATGACCAAAACATTTGGAAATTGTCTTTTTCTTTTAATAACTCAACAGTCGGTTTTGGATCTTCAATGATTTACAGATTTCATAAAAAATTTGCCTTTTGTTGAGCAGATAAAACTAAAACACGAATATCTTATCTTTGCATATATTTTGACCTTTCAAAAATAATGGCCTGTTATTATTTTTTACTGTTTGAACTGCATTGTTGCTGAAATGTGCTGTACAAATAACCTTGACTTGATTGAAAAAACAAACCACCTGACCAAAAGTGCTGGAGTTCTACTTGGGTTGCTAGGTAACAGGGCTGGGCTTGGGTGGGGTTGCTAGGTAACGGTTATCATTTTCCAGGCAACAAAAACATTAACATATTGCTAAAAAACAGGCGGGTGTTTTTCTTTAAGTGATTTTTAGAAGCTGTAGAAACTCAAATGGAAATATAAAAACGTGGAGGAAGTGAATTGTTCAGAATAATTAAAATGTAAATTGGAAATCGACATGTTTCTGTTTGCTGTGGAGTCACAAAATTAGCATCCAGTAATACATTTCATTTATCCAGAACAGTTTGGTGCTTTTTAGTATCTTAATATAAACACACAACTCATGGAGCATCCAAAGGATTGAAAATCTGTTACGAGAAAATAATAAATCAGCTGTTTCTTCCTCCAGATACTTCACCCCATGGAGAGAAGAGAAAAAGATAATTACCTGAGATTGAATTCTCTACAAAGATGAGATTTCTAAAGGGTCGCTGGCTTTTATTAGAGCCACGGTACTTAACTGCTCACTTCAGCTCCAACGTAGCTTTAGCTGTTGTGCTGTAATCTACCGGGACTCGGCTGATTTCGATATGTGACGCTACAGCGTGGCAGAATCAAAGGCCGGACACATTAGTATTAACCGCCCGGCTCAGCCGTTCATGTCTGGAAATCTCATGAGATGTTCTGTGAATCAGGCGGGACAAACTCATTAAACTGTCTGATGAATGACATCAAGCCTCCATCCGCTCCCTGTTATCAGCCGTTTGATCCACCAGAGGCAGAAAAGTTCAAATTTTCCATTAAGAATTTGTCCAATTAATTCATTACAACGATATCATGTAATTTGATTCATCTACATTGTTGTGGCTGATGATGGGAATGGAGTTAATTTGTAATGTGGGTATAGTCGTAATTTTCTCTCTGTCATGGAGATTATTTTTCTAAGATTTTTAATATCTATTATTATATTTGACCTTTATTGTCTTGTTGATATCTAAGATCTAATTTCCAAGATGAAACAAAAATACAAAATCAGCAACAATACATATACAAGTATTGTCTGTTGTTTCTTGTGCAAATATCTAAGTACACTTGAAATAAGACAAAACTGACTTAAAAGTAACTTTTCAGCACAATGTAGGACATTTTTAAGTCAATAACTATTTAATATTGATGATAAAGTACTAAATCCATTGGCAGATTATTTAACTTATTACAAGAAATTTTTCCCATGTAATAAGTGAAATAATCTGCCAAATGAACTAGGTACTCAATGCAAGGCATTCTGGGAAAATAGAAGTAAAACAAACATGCTAGTTTAGCGCTAATGGGAGAAATGACTCGTCTTTTAAAAGAGAAATCCTACAACTGCTGAAAGTTGATACCTCTCCATTTACGTTTACATTTTGTGAAGAAGGAAGTTGCGCTCAAGTGTCTTCTTCAGAGGTTTCTGTGTTGTGTTTGTCAGTGGTTTTTGGTGCAGCGCCCCCACAGGTGAGGAGAGGACACTGCAAAGGGGTTTGATTCATTTGACTCAGTGCAAATGAATCAAAGAACCACAGCAGCTGAAAATGTAACAAATGTTGTAATTTTGGTCCCAAATCGAACCGAATCTACTAGAAACACAAGTTGCAGCTTTCATGTCCTATCTTTCAAATCACAACTCTCCCCACTTCAATAATGTTCATTTTTGTTATCGTTTGAAGAACTGACTAATGTTTTTGAACCTAAAACAATGTTATTTAGTCTTGATCTGTGTTTATGTGTAAATGTTTCTTGCTAACGACTCCATCACTGCTTGAATGTCTCTTGTTAGCGCTGTAATTTGTCTCATTGTGTTTCTGCTACGTTGATTTGTGTCTGGATTTTTCCTATAACAACAGGCAGATAAAACTGAAAGGACTGAAAATGAGCGCTTCAGCCACTTGTGATATAACAGTGATTAACCACCTGCAGACTTAGCATTTTCACTCCACACAACAGCTGTCACCTCCCTGATAGAGGTGCATTGATTAGAACAGCTCCAACTCTGGTTCTGCTCCAACGAGGTTTATATCACATCCAACCGACTTTCACCACGCATTCACATTTCAGAGTGAAGAAATACTCTGCAGCCTGGATGTGATTCATGTAAGAGATCCCTTATTGCAACCATGAAAGAGTAAATGTTGTTAAAACTAAATGTGTTTATATGCACTTCTCTTGGTTTATAGGTAAGAAAATGTGGAAAAATTAAGTCATTTAAGATTCAGATTTTACCTACGATTCCAAGTTTGAAAATTTTGCCTTGATTCATTCTAGTTGTAGAAAGTTGCTATGAAAATCTGTTAGCTAACATCGACGCTCTTGAAAGTTCAGCCAAAAAGCAGCAAGGAAAATAATTGGCATTCCTGGATTGGCTGCTTCAATGATAGCCAGTAGTATGTCAAGTATTGCGTTGAGGTATTTCAGCTGTATTTTACATATGTTTTATGAAAAAATTTCCAAATATTGAACTGTAAATAGGTGAGAGTCTGCTCTGTATGGTTACAGTAGACCACACTTTAAACCACATTTTGAAAAGTCAACATGAATTTTATTAGCCCTGTGTTTTCTTTGTGTGACATTTCTTAAAGGTTTTTCCACCCAGTACTCTACTAGACTCAATTCAGATTCCAAAATCTCCACATTTGTATCATGTTCAGCTGCTGTGGTTCTCTTTCACAAGGCACTGAGTCAAATGAACCGAACTATTTGAAAAACCTGTTCCCCTCCTCGCCTGTGGGGGCGCTGCACCAAGAACAACTAAAGTAAATGACATGAAAACCTCTGAAGACACTGAGCGCAACTTCCTTCTTCACAAAATGCAAACAAAAATGAAGCGGATTGTAGGATTTCCCTTTTGTCTTCAGCTACACACCACAAGCCATTTCTCCTGTTAGACTCTTGGTTTTATTTACCCAAAATGCCCTGCGCTGTAGTCCACTTCCTGTTTGCAGGTCCGCTTGGTGTTCACATATGCATTCAAACTGCACCAGAGTTCACTTCCACCAAGTCAGAGGTGTGTAGACGGGGCAGAGTTCGCTGCTTTGGTCCCCATCAGAGCTTGATTAGCATTCACACCTCTCCAGATGAGCCAGACTTTCTACAACAAGGTTGTCCAAACATTTGCAACATGTATCATAATCGCAAAGTTGAAATTACTCAGGGAGACATATTGTTTTAAACGCAAACGCAAAATCATTTTATTATGAATTTTTCTTTAAATGCTTGTCAACAAATTAAATTTGCCATGTCCTAATGAGAAAAGCAGAGTGTTTAGCAACTTTTTTTTCAGTTTAAAAGGAAAATGTTCTTCAAAAACCCTTCTATTATCCAAGGCTAATATAATTAAAATCCTCCAGTCTTTTTATTTTAAGTAAAAAGTTGCTCAATGCTCATCGCTATTTACTTGGAAATTAAAATGAAAAGAAAACACTTACTGTTAAAGAAGAGTTAAAAAATTACAAACGTTCCCACTGGAGAGACAAATTTGTATCATTCTTGCACTGCAGTCAGGGGCCACACAGAAATGTTCCAACGGCCCCAAATGGCCCCCGGGCCACACTTTGGACACCCCGGTTCTAGATAAATGGACTAGAGTTTGAAATAAACAGGACTGGTATGAATGAACCCCAAGACTCACTTATGTAATACAAAGATTAAATCTAATTCAACCAAAAATGATTAAGATTAAGCCTAATGATTATTACTATTTACGCCTTTAAAAATGACACAAAAGCATTTTCTGCTGCAGTCTGACAGGTTTGTATCAGAGAATTATCACTTTCTAACAAAGGACACTGCTTGTGCTTTCTTTCAGCAATTCAAATGAAAGCACTAATTGACCTTAACTGAGGCCCTGACTTGGAAATAAATTCCAGCATTATTTGCCGTATCTGGGGATGCCAGGCGCTGAGTCAACACTCCCTAATTTAATGCAAGCAGCTTCGAGTACAAATCCCCAGAAGTGCCGTCTGATAAGAGCCCACAGAGCCAGAATCAGCAGAGCACAAAACGATGAAATACCCTAAAAATAATCCATTTTTCAGCCTTAAATCAAGCGTAAAGAATAACGCGGAGCCACAACGAGGTGGTGATTGGTGGTCCGATCTGCTGGTTCATTGGCTGTTTGGAGCAGGAAGGCAGTGAGGCTCTGACCGATAACGCTGGTCGTGGCGTTTCTCTCCTGGCTTAAAGATGCTGTTTGATAAGTGACACCCTGAAGAGCCAGAGATGAAGCAGCTCACTGCTTCTGCACAGCTGCAGGCGAAACATGGTGAACTGTGAGAATCTGACCGTTTTTTAGACGGTTTGGTGTGTTTCTCACGTCAATTTCATCATTTGCTCAACAGCTAGAGTGTTTCTCATCACAGTTATTTTTAAATTTTTTAACAAATCAATAAAAACACACAAAAAAGCAATGCTTTACACATAAGAATCAGTCATTTTAGCTACAGTACCTGTCTGAAAAGGAGTGAGAAGTTAACTTTTTTAATTCCCACTCTTTAATATCATTCTTTAATATACCTTTGTATCAAAATGCACAAATATTTTTACACTGTCATACATAGAAAACATAATTTATAGACTCATATATATTTTATACTACATTTAACTGATTCATCTAAGAATATTCTGTTTTATTTTATTGTTTCTAGAACAAAAGTGCAAAACTAGGTAGATAAACTGGTTTGTGTTTTGCTCAGAATAGATGATCAGTTCCTCAAAAAAAAATTTTATGTCAACAAAAGTGTCATTTTTAGCTAATTGTAAAATTCTGACACCATATTGATGAACGAGATCCAAATGTTTTGTCACATGGGTCAAAAAAATATCAACTTTAAAAGCTAAAAGCACCAAAAATGTTGCCTTTTTTTTTGACCTACTTAATAAACTAGCAACCAGTTTGCTTATTATTTAGAGTTTGACTGAAAAAACAAACTGAAAATAAAAGCAGGATATTTGTTGCTCTTCATTTGAAAACACTTTTGTATTTAGTCAAGTTTTAATACAACAATTAAAAGCAGATTTGGATGCACCAAGGTGGACTTTAGAGAACAAGTCAATGAGTATGTGTGGTCCCAGTAACCATGACAACCACAAAGCTTAGAAAAGATGATCATTTGTAAATTTTTGTTGCAATTTTGTAAGAAGATTTTAATTTAAAGTAGTTAGTTTTGTCCTAAATTTTTAAAAGTTATTCTAGAATTGTGGTCGGGGATGGGACCAAACAAAATCAGTCCAGGGGCCACAAATGGCCCCCAGTCCCTACTTTGAACACCTTTAATCAAATGGCCTTTTTATTACGGCTTTTCACTCTGTTTACTGACCCAAAAAATGTTTGGTGAAAACAGATTATCAGAAAATAGATGGAAAATAAATCTGCACAAATATCGAAAAGAAATTACTTGTACAAAATATTTATTATTATTTTATCACATACTATTTTGTTTTTGTGAAAACTGGAAAAAAATACAATTACATACTGTAAATCCTACAGGATTTCTTTCTCTCCAACTTTACAGTTACATGGCACAAATATTTTGACTACGTCTATTTTTTATTTAATCTATTTTAAGTGGGAATAAAAGTGGAGGTGTCGTAATTTAGTCCTAGATTTATAAAAGAAAATCTTTAAAGTTCCTTTTGTAGTTTAAATTATGCATATTTCTTGAACATTTCAGCACCTTGAACATTGCTGTCCAAATATAG
This sequence comes from Alfaro cultratus, assembly GCA_903066825.1. NCBI lineage: Eukaryota > Metazoa > Chordata > Actinopteri > Cyprinodontiformes > Poeciliidae > Alfaro > Alfaro cultratus. Next base: position 12,448 of record CAEFZX010023918.1, on the reverse strand, counting down.
TAAAGAATTAACTTTAAACAAATTTTTATCTATTGGTTCCAATAATTTCACCAAATTTTAGCCAAAGTTTTCAGATTTGTGCTCTGAAGAAGTATTTATTTGTCATGCTTTAACTTTAACAGTCTTTTTCTATTCGTGAAAAAGTGAGTAAAATTTAGTAATAGAAAAAAGAATAAAGATGTTTTTCTTTTACCTGATGAAAACAAACATTCAAATCTTCATCCTCACCATAAAACCAGTTGCAGTGGAGGCTTAGGGTTTTCTTTATCCCCCTTGAGGTGCTTTTATTTTTCTGACCTCCAAGGAATTTTTTCAGTCTAAAACCTTAGAAAAGATGCTTTTAGACTGAAAGCATCTTTTCAGCCTGAAAGAAAAGTTTTGTACTATTTTCTTTCAGCTAATGTTCCAGGAGTCTTCCTGATGGATTTGTCTTGTTCTCGGTGCCCCAGCAGAGACCTGCAAATGCAAACAGCTTAGCTAACAAAGACAAGCGAAAACACCTCTCACAGGTAAAAGCTTTCGGACTCAGCCTGCTATTAAAATACATTAATATGGATTAAAGCTCTACTGCTCCAAATCCCCCATATTGTAGATTACTGTGGGGATTTAAACTTAAAATCAAAATGAAGGAGGAATTTATAGGATATAAAAGATATACAAATGTTATGAGACAGATAATCTGTGAAAAGATCGATGTCCTCCATCTCTTCCCGGAGCTATTATTGCTGTCTGAAGAAATGCACCAAAAGCAACCAATCAGAGCCAGGAGGCGGGTCTTAGCGCTGTCAAGCAATCTCGTGAAAGTGCTGTTAAATGTGCTAATGACAGCAAGACAACACAGAGCAGTGTGAAACAGAAAAGCTGATTTCTCCCAGTACTTACCAGAAACAACCAATCAGAGCCAGGAGGCGGGTCTTAGTGCTGTCAATCAACCTCACATACTCGCTGTTAAATGTGATTGTGTCAGAGAAACAACTTAAATCTGTGTTCATTGGTCTACATGCTAATAGGACCTAGCATTTCTGATAGGCTATGCTGGCAGCTAGAGCGGTGACAGACATCCTGGCTCTGATTGGTTGTTTCTGACCAGGCAGTGTTTTTCTGCAGATGGCAGTAGGACCACAGGGATGAGGAAGTAAAGCTGTCGTCTGCAGCCTCAACTGCAATAGCACCTTACAAAAGCCTTAAATTCAAGTATATAAAATTAAGACCTTAAAATACCTTAAATCTAGGTTTAAAAATTTTTTGTTTGGCCTTAAATATGATAATCACAGGTATTAAATTTTTGCCAGAATTGTCTAGTCATGCGTAATCTATGTTTTTTCCCTCACATGCCTTTTCTGTCAGGCATAAGTTTGAGTCGTACGCAGACTAGCTGCAAAAATACCCTCGCTAGCTAGTTAGCATCTATGTTGTTCCTGAAAAAGGAATATAACAAAGTCAGTTTTTCTGACTTTATTCTATTAACCTTTTCCAGTTCTGAGTGATTTTTGCAATCTCTTTTTCTTAATCATCTAAGAAATATGTTGCATTTTTGAAATTGTCTTCATATTGGAAAGAATTCAATTTCTTGCTTCAGCCACTTGCTTTAAAAGCATCACTGAAGGTTTTTCAGGTGTTATTCAAGGCCATAAAGAAAAACTGGTAGGCTTTACTGACAGCCAAATTAATTGGCTTTATCAGATTGAATATCTGCAATATATAAAATCCTCCTAAAGAAGAAGTGATTATTCATCACCTAGAGGGATTTTTGGAAGCCATAACTTAATAGTTTGCGATCTGAAGGTTGGATTTCCTCCCAAACTGAAGGAAATGTCGATTTTTATCTCAGTTTTGTGCAAAATCAGAGTAAAGTTACATACAGATCTGCAGCTCAGGTTGCATTATGATTTATTCAAGTCACAGCAGCAGTGATTCACATTATTCACTGATGGGAGAAAGAAAATACAAAACATGTTTTTCAGTTGCATGAGTCAGACGTCAGGCGGAGCTGATAAGACACCCTTTTACATCTGTTCTCTTGTGCGTTTTGTGAGCGTTTGAATGCAATTCAAGTTTACAGAGATGTACGTTAAAAAGGCAACACTTAAAACATCAAAACTGTACATAACCTTTTTTTTCTGAGACACTTTTATACAGAATACGGTTTCTTTTTATATCACAGTGCAACACCATTAAGGCAAAGATCTAAAAAAGCAGCAGGTCACACACAGAGAAAACCTACATTAATTATAATCTGTCCTTCCACAAAAACACATTGAAAAATAGACTTTTTTACAACCACATGCTTAAAGTGCCAGTGTGAAAAACTCAAATGTGCAAATTTACACAAATACTTACACAAACTTACAAGAGCGTAGATGAGAAACAAGCAGCTTTTTTACCCTGTTTGAACCTCTGAATGGTGCTATCAAATATTTCAGTTTATTTTTTTAGCTCAATATTGTGCAATGTTGAATTTTCTTTGACAACGTTTAACTTAATGACGTTACTTTTTTGCCTGAGGATTTGAATTAAACAATTCGTATTTGACACTGAAAGTCTGCTATAAAAGAAAATAGTTTATAAAGTTTAGCTGATTTGTGCTGGAAAGAGACCAATATTGTGCTGTGAAATAAAAATTAAAATCAAAGTGGTGGGTACACTTCCGCTAACCTGCTAAGGTGCTAATTAGCACAATTACATTATAACTAGCATGTTTCATTTAGCGCCTTTGCTAAACTTGTAAACGTTTAGCACACCTAGATTCCTATAACTGAATGAAGTTTTAAAATACTAATTTTGTAAACTTTCAGTTGAATAAAGCTGACCAAAAAAAAAAAAAAAAAAAAAAGCGAGTACAGGACAGGACGCTATTGGCTTACAATGGGCCATGAGACAATCCATGATGAAAAGCTAAATATAGCATTGCGTAATTCTGCAGTATTTTATTGTTTTTAGCTTTAGCGCTTCAGAATTAGCTTCCATGTTGGTTTAGCTCTAAGATGAGCTTGATGAATAACACTGTAGAGTTTACATTCATTCAAAAACATCTGGAAAGCAGCGAGACACAGATTCACTCCTTTGGTAAACAGAATTACAATCCTCTTTCTTTCTTTAGCCTCATGATTGACATGTGCAGTAATGTTATCATTGCCTAATAAGGTCTTTGACAGCTATATACAGGAATGCCATGATAACCTTACGAAGCAATAAAACTCCTTTAATGTCATGGCTGCCTCAGAAATCAATGGTGTGATTAATTTAAAGAGAAAACTCGCCTTATAAGGCAAAGTTGTGATTGCAGGATTACCTTATAAGGGTAAATTTTAATTATAATGTAATGATCGCTTTATAATGCAATACTGTGGTTGTCTTATAAGGTATTATCACCTTATAAGTCACTGTTTTGATTGCCTTTTTGTCCTACAATGTTATGTAGGACAAAAACATTACTCTTACAGTTAAGAGTAATGTTATCATCACCTTATATAGTGATGCTATAAATTCCTACCCCAATGCTTCCATGTTCAAGAAACCAATGGAGACATAAAGTAATCTCAGTTGTAACAAAGTTAGTCTTTTATCTCATTCTTAGCTGTCTAATGTGCTTTAAATATTTCATATGCCGAAGCATTTTCAATCTGTGCAGCTGCAAAACTGACATTTCAGGCTCTTCATCCTTTTAGATTCACAACATTGTTGACTGCAGACAAATCCTCTGTGTTAGACAACCGTCTAATCAACCCCACTTATCCTGCAGACCTGGAGCTTTGCACTGCACACTGATTACAGATGAAATACCTGGAGCGTCTCACAGAAAGCTAATACACCAGAGAGCCTGTGAGCAGCAGAAGATCTCCTTAAAGGTCTTCCTCATCTCCTGGCTGCGGAAGGCGTAGATGATGGGGTCGATGACGGAGTTGCACATGATGAGGATGAGGTACATGTTGAAGTGCGACATGAAGCAGGTGCAGTAGGGGTTCCTGGGGCAGGTGATCATCAGGATGAGGTGCAGAAAGAAGGGCGCCCAGCACACCACAAACACCCCCAGCAGGATGGTGAGGGTGATGGCGCCCTTCATGTTGGCGCGCTGCTGGATGGGCGCGTTGCCCGGCAGGGCGGCGATGCGCTTCATGTGCAGGCGCGCCAGCAGGAACATGTGAACGTAGAGCGACGCCATGAGGACCAGCATGGTGAAGAACATGGTGATGAGGCAGATGAGCACCGTGGTGCTCTCCGAGTAGATGATGAACAGGATGCCAGAGACGGTGCAGCACGTCCAGATGCCGCCGATGACCAGCAACGCCCGCCGGATGGTGACGATGTTGTGGTACCGCAGGGCATAGAAGATGGTGATGTAGCGGTCGACGGCGATGGCGAGCAAGCTGCAGATGGAGGCGAGCAGAGAGCTGCAGATCATGGAGTCAAACACGTTGTCCATGCTTTTGATGAACGTGACGGGGATGGTGAGGCTGCCGCCGTTGATCAGCGCTATGACGATGGTCTCCGATGCGTTGGAGACGCTGACCAGCATGTCGGCGACCGCCAGGCTACAGATGAAGAAGTACATCGGGGAATGGAGGTTCTTGTTCTTGATGATGGCGGCGACCACCAGGATGTTCTCCAACAGGCTGATGATGCCCAAAGTGAGGAAGACCTCGGTGGAAATCAGCAGCTGCTCGTAGCAGCCAGCAGAGGAATCCTTCTCCTCTCCGGAAACGTCTTTCTCTGGCAAAGTTCCAGAGCAGAGGCTCCGGTTCAGGTAGCCTGGGATCAAGCCTTGCTGAGCCGTGGAGTTCATCTTTACTTCTTCTCTTTGTTACACCAAGTCCTGAAGTCTCAGCTCTTTCTTTATCCCATTTTCATCTTTCAGCTCCTCCTCAAGCACCAAAAACAATCCTGTTGTTCTGGTTTCAGTGAAACGACGTGAGGAAGAAAAGTGGAGGAGAAACGGTGAAAGGGTGAAAAATAATCAGCTGGATCCAGAGCGGCAGAGCGCAGCGGCTTGCTGTGTGACCGATCATCACTACTCAGCCACTGTGGTCTTATCCTGGTCTCACTTTCTCTCCCTCTGCTTATGTACCACACACACACACACACACAAACACAGACACACACACCCACACACACACCCAGCCCATCCCACCCTCACAGATAAAGTGGGAGGTGTAGGAGGAGCAAAGTTTAGGCTGACTCATTACTCAAGGTTTTGTCACTGAAACGAATTTGTTGCAACATTTGAAACTTTTCAGGACCGAAAAGCGTAAAACTGTTATTTCATGTAATTTGGTTTACGAATGAATAAATAATAATCATTCAGCTGCTGAATGATTATTATAGCAGAAGCTTGTTCTTATTTTCAATTAGTGATGTGCAGAAACCAACACTGCTTTTGCTTTCTATATCACTTATTACTCTTATTATATAAACGGTTCTAACAGGAGGAATAAACTTGATTTATGTTCTCTGAATACAACTGAATTATTAATTTAATCTTAATAAATAATTAAGATTATTTATTAATCTTAATCTTAATCTCATTACAAAACACTTGTAATGAATAAAAAAAAATACAAAATATGTACTATTTTCTTTTTTACTTTAAATTTTTTTAAATTAGTTCCAAAAAAAATAAAAATAAAATACAGGGTCAGCTCATCTCCACATCGGGTTTCTCATGCAATCATTAATACATTCTCTAAAAGCAGCTGGATGATGTTTGTCAAAAATAGACACTAACATGCATTACTGTAATTCAAATTACTTAGTACACTTGAAATAAGACAAAACTAACTTACAAGTACCTTTTCAACAATATAGGAGCTTATTTTAAGTCAGTAATTCCTTAATATTGATGAAAAAGTTCTAGTTCCATTCGAAGATTATTTCACTTATAACAAGAGATTTTTTTCCATTTTATAAGTGAAATAATCTGCCAATGGAATATTAAGGATATTAAGGAATATTTGACTTAATGTATGTAAGTTAGTTTTGTCTTATTTCAAGTGTACCAAGACATTTGTACTGGTAACTAGATAAAAAAAATACTTGGTAAACTTTCTGTTTTTGCAGTGAAGAGTCTCAACAAAGGTTATGTTTTTATCTGACCCATTTCACCGACTAAAAAAATCTGATCTGTGGATACATATTGAATAGATTTCAAAGCAACGAAGAGAATCTGTTAATAAATACAGTTGTACAACTACAGGTACAGCTTTCTATTTCAGCTGCTACTAGATTATTAGCAGCTAATGCTAAGTGGTTAGCAACTTGTTCAATTCCTAGGGTCTGTTTTCCCTCAACAGAGTGGTCAACGTAACATCAAAATTGCATTTTTCTTTATTTATATCATCATAAAAACGGCCTTATTCAGGTACAAAGAGCTAATTAGAACTACTTCCTCTTCCTCTTGCTAGAAGAGGAAGAGGAAGTAAAAGGCAGTGAGGCAAACCCTTAATTTGAACAATTTGCCAATTAAGGGTTTGTGAGTGGTTTCCACAACCTGACACATCAGAGATTAATTTTGGCAGAAACAATTAGCTAGCCAGGTCTTCTTGTCCCACATTAGTGTTTGACCTCACATATGCTTTGTTGGAGGAAGAATCAAGAACTGAGATCAACACGAATTTATTTTTTTTATTTTATTCTATATGCTGAAAATCCCAACAACTATAATTTCTCCAGGCAGCCATTTTGTCTGGAGAACAGCAGTAAAAACTGACTCTTGTCAAACTGAGTTACCTGAAAGGTAACAACAGGATCACAGGTTACTCCTTTTACTGAGCTCCTTTACAAGAATAAAATAAAAAATATGAAATATTGATCATTTTGGAGCTTTATTTCCCTACAGCTATCCTCTCCTGACTGTGATTGTTGCGACCGCCAGCTCAAAGCGGATGAACTCTATCAGATCTCATTATGTTTACTGCTGTTTGTACTGAAGATCTGCTCTACAGAGAGCCGTGATATGAGTGTGAGTGTGTGTGGATTAAAAGCACTAAAGAAATCTATTGAATGTTCTCAATGGACATAGATTGGAGGAGCAATTAGAAACCTGTCAGACTGCAGTGAAAAAGCAACAAGTTTCCAGGAAAGACAAGGTGTTCAAGGCTTTTACTAACAACCTGCCGAGTCATGCCAGCCTTTTGTGTTTGGAAAATGTCAGTCTTTGTGCAACACAGAATCAAACCACCTTAAAAGCTGCAGAGAATTTATTTTTGGAGGAAATCATGCCAACAGGTTTTAATAATAAAACCTACCAAATAAATTTCCAAAAATGTAAATTGAAGCCTTGAAGAGCATTTTTTTTTTTTTTATAAATTTTTTTTAATTACTTCAAATTGAGTCAAATGTAGGTAAATTTCTAATATAAATTTTTTTTAATATGAAGCTATATTTTACTATAGTCATATTAATAAAATAAACATTTTGAGATATATTTTTATTATTATTACTTTATGTAATCAGTGCAATTTTCTTAGTTCTGACTAAAAATTTGGCATAAAATATACTGACTGCTTTCCTAACCACAACTGTCTGTCTCCAACTTAATATATTTTTATTATATTTTTTTTTAACTTGTTTTTTTACATCTTCACTGAACAATGACGCAAACTGATGACATGTCAGCTTGTTTTTCATCTTCTGGGCATCTCATTTATTTTCTGCCTAAATCAGATCTCTGTGATTCACCAGATGTTCCCTAATATATTTAGCTCCCAAAAAATGTGCCTGTTTACACAAGGGAACAAATAATAAACTGCAAGGTTTTCTTATTTGTGAGTTCAGAAAAAATGTCTTGAGTTTATCTTACCTGCTTAAAATACCTGAACGTTCTTGTTTATCTTGATGCAAATATATTTTATAGGAACCTGATTGTTTGGTCACAAAAATACAAAACCAAATAGCAAAATATTGATATCAGGCACGTCTAGATGCCTGAATATGATAAGTCGCTGCCATAATCAATCATATCTTCCTGTTAAGGTGAAGGTGTTACCATGGAGACAAAACAAGCCTCTGTACGTGCTGCAACTCATATTTTTGTGTAACTGTGTGCTGCTGGTACTATTGGACCTACAGAAAGCTACATTCATCAGATAAACCTGAACTCTGACGTTTCCAGCATGTTTGACTGAATCCCAGCCAGCAGGTCATATTGTTCATGACTTCTAACTGAAGATCCATTTGTGACGTGATTTTTCTGACTGGTCAGGCGTGCAGCAGCTGGTGGTGCTCCTGTTTCAGAGTGCTCTCCCTCCACTCTGCAAGACACTCGTGTTGCTGCTCAGAAACAACTCAGATCATCAAAGACGGGAGAAGAGAATAAATGCATCAAAGCAAAGCAGCCGCTAAAGCTGCTCAGGCTTTTTGCTGCTGCTGTTTATCCAAAAAGAGAACAAATCACTTCACAAACTCAAAACATCTGCTGCTTTCTTTATCCCGATTCCGCTCCATCATGTTGGGATGTACGTCTTTTAAACTGGAACAAAACAGCATTGTTGTGTTTTCTTTTATGTAGTTTCTCAGTTCCTCCTGTATGCACCTTTTGAAACACGAGTGTGGCTTTTAGTTTTTTATTATAATTATTTTGAACGCACAAAAAGCAAAGAGGAAGACAAGACTTTCGACCACAGCTCTTCTGCATGGCCTTTACAATAACTACAATAACTCTTTGTAGAATCTGAATTACTGACTCTGGTCTGTGTTGGTCCATTAACTGCAGAGTTTTGCACATTGAAATTACGAAAATAAATCTGCTTAATGGAAGCTAACATTTTTGATAAAACGTTTTTATGCTTTTTGGCCGTCATTTGCAAAATTGCAATGAAAACATTTATTTGGCATCACACGAGTCACATGATCAACAGCAGGATGTTACTACTGCTGGAAACGCAGAAGAAGAAGACAGGAAGTAGTAGAAGGATGAATACATCTCATATAACTGTTTACATTCGTCGCTGCCATGATTTTTAATAACTTATCGACCTTATTCACATGTGATTTTCATTTATTTTTCTTATTTACTCTACATTTGCAAAATTGTGTTTTTTACGCTAGAATATAGAAAAAGATTTGCACACATTTGTAATGGAAACGCAGTTACTGTGAGGTTTGGTTCATCCATCATCTGATTATCAGAACTGACTTTCCCTCCATGTTTTATTTTAATTCTCCTAAAACTTACTTATTTATACTTAATGTATAGAAGCTGCTGAATGTATAGAAAAATGCAATTTATGCACAAAATCCTGGCCAATAATGTTAATTTTGAAAAGTGGGACTTATACAGAAAACAAGTTTCAAGTTGGTTTCCAGTAATATCCTGATCCTCTAAAATCCTCACAAACACCATTTAAATCTAAAAGACCCTTAAAAGCTCTTTCTGTGGAGATTTAAAAAACTTTAAAAGAAGCTAAAAACTCCAACACTCTGATTCATCACAGCTACATTTTACAAAGAAAGAGTTACAGAATAAAAAGTCATTTAATTGCTCACCACATACTAAATACTGAGGACCTTTTGACTTGGTTGAAGCTCAAACGTTCATCTATTCACAGAATCCCAAACATAGACGATGATTTCTGAAAACAAAAACCAAACCAAGGCTGTTTCTGTTTTAATGCGATGCCTTTTTGAATCTGTTTCCATGGCAAACCTGCAAAGAAATGCAGAGAATAAAACCTTGAATTCATTGTTGACACCTGAATATCAACCTCACATTGTTGCCACTTAAACACTAATACAGGAATTTGGGATTAAAATATTTGTCGCATAGAAAGACCCCAATTTCTACCTTTGCAAGGAAGCAGATATTCCAAACATGATAAGCATGGTTGTTTTTGAGAGATATTGTGAGTTAATGCATTAACATTCCTTCAACCAGACGAACTTCCGTATGAATCTTTATTTTTCAATTGAGCAACCTGCGAGAATCCTGTATTTTATTTTATAAATGTGTCTAATTATGTGAGAAAATCTACATTTTCTGTTTATTCAGTCCGTATTTAATACAACTGACAAAATAATCAAAACATTTAACAATAGAAAACTCAAGTTTTCTAAGAAAATGGCCACTTATCAATAAGATCAACAAGACCAATTAATTTTAGATTAAATGATTGATAATTTTCCATCTCCTCTCTTAGCGATTTTGTTGTGTTAGCAAATATTTCTAAATATACTTGTTTGGGATGATTAAAGGAAGATAATTTAGTAAAAAACAGTTAATTTATAAACTATATAAATATTTTTTGCAGCTCAAGAGGTTTAGCAGTAAAATATGCTGGCAGATTTTAATTTAGATTTTGAAGAGATTAATCATGAAAGCTGTTAATCTCTGTCTGGCAAAACAATGAAATAAAGTTAGTGATTTAATCCTCCTGCTTCTTCAAATATCCTCTCTGTGATTTATGAAGGTTTCCAGAAAAATTTAAAACCCCAGAAAAAAAAGAAACGATTTTGAGAAGAATTTCATAGAAGCAGGAGAAGCAATTTAAACGTTTGCTAAATGATTAGATTTCACTGGAGCTGCAGAGATACGAGGAAACATTCTTGTAGATTCAGCGATGATGTTTTCATTTCCTAATAAAGGAAACATTGTTGACCTTTCACAGGCTGGTGAGAGGAAGCAGCACTTGGTTTCTGAGTTTCTCCTGATTACAGAGAGCGAAACCTTCCTGAAAGGTCGGGTCAGAAATCTTCGCTCCGCTGCTGATCTATGATTTCAGGAAACAAGCTGAGCGAAACACAAATTGAAACGTCGTTTCTCTGAACAAGTGGCTGACAAAGTTAGAGAAACAACCTCCGCTGTTTAGACCAGTAAATGGATTCGGAAATAACAAAAACATTCAGAGGAATAGAGGGAAATACGGGAGTTTTCTACTGATTCTGAAGCAATAAAGCCAAAGCAACCTGTGGAAATAAAATCATTTTAGAAGTAAAAAGTTCAAGATGAAGGTTTTGTTAATGTGTAACACAACATTACCATTTACTGCCTCTTAAAACTGACCTTTGCATTTGTTTTTAATTATAACTTGTTTTAAAATCGATACGTTTTAGCTAAAACTCTGCATAGCGAATGTTGTGTTATTGCATTTTAGACAGTAAAATGTTAATTAAATTATTTTTTATTTGCATCTTTTAACGTATTTCTCATATAAAAAGGCTTTTATCATAAAGTTAATTGATTAATCGTTAGAATAATTGACTGTAACGAAAGTATAATGATTTGCTATTTGTTTAGAACAACAAAAATAACAGTTTAATTTAAAAAATTAACATATAACAGCCCAAAATGAATAAGGACTGATTTTATTTAAATGGGATGCTGTTGTAAATTATCAAAATGTTCATTTTAATCTGTAAGAAACAAGATACGAACATTCATACAATTTCATAAATAAAAGTAAGAAAAATATATAGATGGAAAAACTATTTCAAAAGGTTTTAGTTTTAAAAAGGTTTGTCACAAAAGTAATAATTTAGGTTTTTCATTTGAATGAGCAAACCAAATTTTTCTAGACATAAAACGACAAACAACCAACTAGAAGTTGAAGCAAATTTGAATGTTTTCCTTGTGGAGGAAAATAAAGAGACAGAATCCGGAGTATTTCAGAAAACAGAGGGAAACGCATTTAGATCAACTTTTAGAGGCTTTTCTACTTCCTGCGTTTGAATTGTTCCAGCAGTGTGGGGCCGTCTGAGTGGATCTCATCCTTCCTGTTTTGTTTTTTCTGCAGCTAAACTCGGCTTTGAGTCAACAGCAGGTCATCGGGTCTCACTGATGAAGACTTTGTTCAGACTGCAAAAACAAACTGAGCAACGCATATCGAGTCTGGTCATTTCGACCTCGCAAACATCTGTTACCTGGAAACACTGGGCTCATATTGTTCCATTTGTTTAAAATTAAAGCATCTTCCTCTGTAGATATTAAGAGAGGTTGTTACTCAGGGATGCAATTAAACCTTTTGATTTCCAACATGCAGGTGTTCCTGATTGATAGACTGTCATTATTGTGTGTAACTGCAGCATCATTAGTATTCTAACAAGGCTAAAACACAATTAGTGCCGAGACAAAGCATCAATAATTACATTTCTGAGTAATTACCTTGGACTTGTTATCAGTTTAGTTTGTGACTCCTCATTTGGAGCTGAGTGACGCAGGAGTTTACCGGTTCTCTCGCTTGGCAGAGAGGAAGGACACAAACAGTTTGCTACACCATCTTTTTATCTAAATGTTGGGCTTTTTTATTTCAATTGGGGAAAAAACTCATTTGTATTAAGTGAATGTTCCAGCTATCAGAATATGAGATGATATTTGTGCTTTGAGAGAAACTTCAGGTGTAAAAAAGCAAAATTTAAAAGAACCAAAATTTCCTGGATGAACAGATGGATGGATGATGGATGGATGATGGATGGATGATGGATGGATGGATGGATAATGGATGGATGGATGGATGGATGA
>CAEFZX010023916.1:0-76481 GCA_903066825.1 Alfaro cultratus | reverse complement strand
TTCTCAAAAATTCGACAACTGCACAGTTCTATCTGATTTTTACTTTTGCACACAAGAAATTTACGAACTATAAATTTCTTGTGTCTAAGTAGATAAACAGTATTTCAAAATTGCTTATGTTTTATAAACAATAATTAATTTGGTATTAAGAGATGAGCGCTTTTTTCTGGTAACAAACTGCCACGAAGTAGAAATCAGATTTTTACTTTTGTGTTTAATGTCTGTTTTATAATATATTTACCATCAATGATAAAAAAAAATATTTTCACTTTTCTGCAAAATCCACCAACTGCACAATTCTTAAGTAGTAAGTAGTGTAAGATAAAGAGCAGAGGAAATCTTTTGTTTTTTGAACAATAACAATATTTGTTGTTATTCTGTTGCTAAGAGATGAGAGTGTTTCTGGTAACCAACTGCTACGAACTAAACATCTGATTTTTAATTTTGCAAAATTTACCATCTGTAAATTTCTTGTGTCTAAGCAGATAAGCATATGTCAAAAGAGCTTATGTTTTATAAACAATAATACTGCTTTCTTAATAGAAAGTAGTGTTTTTTTTCTAGTAACGAACTGCCACGAAGTATAAATCGGATTTTTTTGTGTGTTGAATGTTGAATGGCAGCATTTTGGCTAATTTTAGTTTATATACTAATTTTAACATGCTGAATGGAGTAAGTCCATGTTGCTCAACATGCTTGTGACTCTCCACATGCGTATTCAGTACATTGTAGCTTACTTTAGCATTGATGCTAATTTTTAGCATCAGAACGCTGGGTTCCAACCGACAGGCACACTTTGGCAGGCCCTGTTTAAATTTCTTCAGTAATGTTCTAGTTTTAAATTAATATTGCGACTCATCTTTCTGCAGGTTGGAGGTGCAAGCGCTATGGTCACAGGACAGGAGACAAGGAGTGTCCTTTCTTCATCAAAGGCAACCAGAAACTGGAGCAGTTCAGAGTTGTGAGTTTGACTCCTATTGATGTGAAACAAATTCGCTAATGATTGCAGCAGACTGTAATGCAGCTTGGCTGCCCATTGCCTGAAACAGAAGAGAACTATTTGTAGAAAAACCCAGCCTCTGCAATGATTACCATAAGTGTAGTTTTGTCTTTTTGTTTTTAATCTCTTTTATTGTCTTAGTCTTTGCTTGGAATTTGCAGGGGCAGCACTTTTGTATTATAGGAATGGTAGCAACTAATCTCTTTTTCTTCCTTTTAACCATACATTTTTAATTCTCAGGCTCATGAAGATCCCATGTATGACTTAATCCGAGAAAACAAAAGAAATGAAAAAGAAACCAGGTAAGGATATTTTTGTTTGTTTGTTTTAACATGAGCATGATTCATATAGGTATGTGTTTTAAACAGGAAGAAAGCCTTTTCTCAGCCACCCTCAGGTAGCCAAGATCCCTGCACAGTTAAGACGTTGCCATTTATGTTTGTTGCTCCTCCTGCAGGTTTTGGTCAATTTCAGATGACCTGGAAATAATGTCACAGCGGATGGTTCTCTGTGCCCTCTGCTAACAAATAGGGTTTGACACCAGGATGTTTGAATGTGAGGTTAGTTCACTATGAAAACGCGCTGTGGGGGTGCCTGAGTGCGTGCAGAGCAGCAGTAGCAGTACACTCACACGTGTGTGTCTCAGCTTGCATTACAAAAAAGGTTATTTAAAGGCCAGAAGCATTTTAAAGTTTAAGCTACGCAGCTCCCTGCCACATTCATGTTGGCCTTTTCTTTGAAGTGAAGGTGAGAACCTGAGCTGGAGTGTCTTGTACTTGCATGAGCGGCGTTGGATTTGGTCATTCAAATACCTTCTTCAGCACTAATTCAAAGATTCGTGCTTCTCCGAGGTGGTTATATTGTTTCTGTTGACACTTGTTTTTCCTAATCTCTATTCTTGATTTTTTTGTCATGCTTAAGTTTAGTCTTCGCTGTCCTTTTTTATTCATCTGGGTTTGGAGGGATGAGAGAACGTTAGAAAAAGCTTTAATTATATTTATCCAATTTAAATTTTCCATCCAGTCCATTATTAAAAACTTTAATTGTTTTAGTACATAAATTCCATCAGTTCCTTTTGTTCCTCAAGTTAAATTTATGACTTTTAGGATTTAGGTTTAAGACTGACATGAATTTTAAAAATTCTTCAGGTAAAATTGCTAATAAACTGAAGTCTAATAAATATCTTAAACTTTGTCCAAACTATAAGGTGGCAGATGCAATTAAGTTAGTTACATTAAAAGAATAAAATGTAAACTTATAAGAAGATTTGTAGCTTAAATGATTCTGATTGTCTGACATAGATATGTTCAAATGTAAGGCACAATTTTCATTATATTAAAAAGGTTTTCCTGTGTGCTCACTAATGATAATCTAAACTGTTTCATTTTTATTTCCCTTGAAACAGTCCTCTTAACAAGTAGCCAGGGAACAGTACCTGCTGAGTAGAAGGTTGGCGAAGGTTTTGACTTTCTGTAGCTTTGGCATGGCATGTTTTGGGTTTTTTTTAGTTTAAAATATTTAAAGGTTCAGATAAAGGCCTTGTGTTGTTTTTGTAGTCTTTATTGCAAAGACACTTATAACGCGTTGGTGGAACATCTTGTGCGTTCTTTTCTTCACTCCTTTACGGCTTCCCATAGGATCACTTGTTGGTACCTTGTCAAGTTTTTCTTGCAGACTCTCTTGATACTGTTTATGCCGCTCGAGTCTGTCTCTCCCTAATTTCTGATGGATTGTTTCTTTGTAGTACGTCGTCCATCTTTTTATAAGATAGAAATGGGTGGGGATGTTTGTTTGGTCTGCAAGACAAGACCAAACAAGCTGTCGGTATCGCTTTGTAATTTTTGGTTGGCTGCAACATATACAACAAACGTATTTCTCTGTTTTAGGTATGGGGTACTGCATAGGGGCAGCATCATGCTGTGGGACATAATGTTTTAATTGTTCACTCCACAAATCTGGCCTTAAAACACAAGTTACATTAAGGAAGCCATTGTCGAGCAAAGGCCTGAAAGAATGACTTTTTGGAAGAAAGTCATTCCTTTTGGTTAGATGAGACCAAAAAAAACTTTTCTTTTGTATTTTAAGTAGAAGCTGAAATTTTGCTCAGAGGTGAGAGAAAGAAGGGTGCAGCTACACATGCTGCTGAACGCCTAAAATTGTTCAGTAGCATATTGAACAAAACATATTAGTGCTAAAAAGACTATTTCTCTTATGCCTAACTGAAGTGACTCTATTGGGGGAAAGGACTCTTTTTGGCTCGCCGTCCTGAGGATTTGACTCGGCTGTATTTCCTCCCAGATCTGGCCGTAGTGACCCCTCATTTTATCCTCTCTTCTTTACAGGATTCAGCAACTGCAGCAGCTGCTCCAGGACACCACCTCTTCCTCCTCAGACTCAGACAGCTCTTCCTCCTCCTCCTCGTCTTCGGACCATCACAAGAAGAGGAAAAAAAGGAAGGACAAGAAGAAGAAGGAGAAGAAAAGGAAGAAAAGGAAGCGAAAGCACAAATCGTCTAAAACCGACAACTCCGATTCAGACTGAAGCTAATGTAGGAAGGGCAAATGTAGATCTTGGATGTAAAATCCAGTTTGTCCTGCAGAGTGGTCTGGGGAGGCTCATTTAAGCCTTTCTCGGAGAATTCACACTGCAAAACTGTAAATCCACTATGCATGACTTCTTTCAGCTGTTTGGTTCCCCTCTCCGTCATGACTTGGCCAGATCTGCATGATGATCTGAAGACAAAAAAAGCATTATTTATGATTGTACTTTAACTTCTTTTATTTTAATCTGTTCATTTCATCCAAAAGTGATTGTAATGTGTTGAATTCAGAGGTGGAAAAACTCCTAATAAAACGCTGCAGTTGGTTTATGTTTTCCACTGCAGCCAGAATGTTTGAATGCTTGTAAAGGCCCAGAAATGTTTGGAATGACTTGAGGTTGGAATATGCTTATTTGCTCTATAAAAAAAGACCACAGAAATGAGAAAAGATTGTATGTGAATAAATTTTCTGTGTCCAGAGGATAAAGAAGTCTCTTTTATTTTATTCTTTGTAGCTGTAAAAAATGTCTGTCATTTTTGGCCTCTATTTAATGTGCTTGACTTTGTTTTTTGTGGGAGTTTGATATTTTGAACATGGTGTTGAGAAGCTGTGTGGAGCTCAGACCATTAAGAGAGAACTGGGCTGACCTTTCTGCAAGAGCCACAACATTTTTCCTCTGAACATCTCTGGTTTACTGAATACTGCAATGTTTCTTAAATGCCCTTCTTTACTCAGCGATCCCAACAACATGGATTAGCCCATGATTAAGAATTTACTTTTTGTCAAAAAACTCACCAAACGTATGTACTCCGCGTTTTTAATTTGTACCGCTATTGCCAGAAACTGTATTTTGTCTAGAAAATAAAATACTTTTTTTTTTTTAATTAATAAGTTTAAATAGTGTGTTTTTATAGCTTACAATTTAGTCCAGAGAGAGTAACTCTGTACAGTAAATTTTAAGCCTTGCTACAGATTCTCTTGGCTCTAAGTTTGGATTTTGGCTGGACCATTATTGCTTCTGGATATGTTTTGATTTAAACCATTTCCGTTGGTTTAAATCAAACCAAAGGAAATGGTTTGATTGATTGTTTTCTGGTTCCAAAAACATACATGTTGGGTCTTACTTGAGTAGAACACCTTCCTCCGTTTCCCTTCATGATGTCTGCCAAAATTGAAACAGAACAGCTTTGACTTTGTGTGAACATCAACTTTCCTGTGGCCTCTCTTCCATTCATGTCTTGGCAGGGTTGTCGATGTACCATTCTTTTTTCATTTTTTAGGGATAAAAAATGAAATGTTTAAAGTAGAGGTAGAGGTTATACAGTGACAGTTCTTGTATGAATGTTGGCGCATCCTGCATCCTGCATAGAGCATTTCTCTCTACTCTCAGCAGTAAGATAGGGAGATCTTCTCAACACATGGGGGCTCCAACTACCCACTGACAGCACATGTGTAAAAGCAATAGAAAACTTGCTCTTGTGCACACCACTTGCTTACTGTATGTTTTCCTGGGCGGCGGCTCATATGGCCCATTTAAAAAAAAACAAAAAAACAGCCATGTGTGATGTGTATCATAAACTAAACCTGATTTAACCATCTCCACAGCTTTGTCCCTGATCTAGCTGGTGTATTCTTTGGGCTTTTATGATGCTGTTTGTGTTCATTAATGTTCTCAAATGTCTGAGGTCTTCACAGAACAAATTTAAAAATACTGAGATCAAATCACATTGGTCCATTGAAGGCAAGTAAAGTTGTTTTTATTTAGAGGGGGTTTAAGACAAATGCTACACGTTTTATAGTGTTACTTGTACAGATTTTCCTTCCACCTCAGAATTATACTTTGTGTTGGTCTAATAACATTAAAGGTTTGCAGTTGAAACATGACAAAATGTGAAAAAAGTTTAAGGCCCTGTCTGTTAAAACCAACAAAGTTAGGTATTTAGAAAAATGTGAGGAAGTCGGATACTTTCCTTCCCCACCAACATGTGTCCCTGTGGAAATAGACTGGAAACATTCCCTCTTCCTAATGGCCCTGATAGTGAGACAATTACAGCAGACCAACAGGGACCAGCCAAACCAGATTTCCATTTAGATTCGAGTCTGGAGCCTCGAGAGCCGTTCCAACGGCTGTCTGGAAAATACGTGTGTTTCTGTGAGAAATTGCATCAAAGCGTGACGGATCATACAGTCCGGAGAGCCATTTTCACTGCTGATTCTGAGCAACATAGTTTTCATTTATCCTTTCATCTCACTCCCCTCTTTGCTCATGCACCTTCTGTGGCAGCTGTTCTGTTTTATTTAGTTTTTCTTCGTGTGCTTTCATTGAAATGCTGAGATAAATCCGCTTCGGGGAAACGGTCAAGTTTAGGACGATGAATCTCTCAGATGAGATCAGCTCACAGGGAGGTGTCGCCACATACAGAGCCTTTGGTCAGTGGAATCGTTTTATTAAAGCAGTTTGTCATTTTGGACAAGAAGCTGGTCAGACTCAATGTCCTGCTTGTGTTTGAGGTAAAACGCACAGCACACACTTATGTTTGGCCTCTGCATGCTGCTTTTGAGCATAGATTTGTTTATGATTACAAACTCATCCTGGAAATCACCTTTTTAAAGGCTACTGAGAATAAAACCAGAAAAAAAAAGGATTTTACATAATCAAAAAAAGAAAACCTTCCGGGAGTGCTAGAAAAGATGTGTTCATCTTTTCTAGTCAAAAATGAATAGAAGATGTAACCTGAACATTCCAGGAATCCTCATATGATATTAATCCAAAATTAGGGGGAAAAAAGTTCTAAAAGAAACAGGAAGACTTCTCCAACAGCCTTATGTGAACTCATAAGACAAATGACGTGGAGAAGAACAACTCACTCCGTAAAGCTCCTGCTTCATCTGTTAAACCCGGAGGTGCCTCTGTTGTGGCTTGAGCGAGTCTTTCTCGTAATAGAGCTGGCATGGTGGGGTTTATTGTTTCGCTCCAAATAGAATGCGAGCAGGATGGTATAGAAGAGCCTTCTGCGCGCTCAGCCTCAGTCAAGAGCATCACAACTCTCCAGTCTTAGAAGAAAAGCATCAAAAAGCTGAAGCAACTGAGGAACTTTGCAGGGTGAAAAAGGGAATGTTATGGCTGCTAGTGGGCAAATAGCAACCCTCGAACATTAAAACATTTCTCTTTGGACTAGTTTATTTCAAATAGTCAATTAGTTCAACTAAATGTGTAATAAAATATACATGACTTTGCTACTATTTTTTGTATTTTGTTACACTGAATTTTGTGGTTATATTGTAATTTCATTTGGGATTTTATCTGGGAGATTAACACAAGGCAGCACATAAATGCCCCAATCAAAGCCCAGATCTGAGTCTAATTAAAAATCCATAGAAAAACCCCACATGAATTTTCACAGACACTCTCTCAATCCAATCTGACTTTGAGCTGTTTTACACAGAAGAACGGGCACAAATGTCAGTCTCTAGACGTGGAAAGACTCAGAAGAAACTGCAGCAAAATGTGTTTCTATTGGCTCAGAACAATAGGTTTGTTTTTTGGTTATTTGTTTTTTTTCAGATTTTGAATGATATTTATTATTTTTCTTTCAACTTCACAATCATAGGCCACGTTGTGCTCGTCTGTCACATAAAACCCCAATAAAATATATTGAACTTTGTGGTTACATGACAAAAATGTTCAAAGGGAAATTATATCTTTTGTAAGGCACTGTTTTCAAAGCGGGGGCTGGGAGGAGGGGATATAAAAGATTTAAAATGGGTAACAATAGTGACTCTTACTGCTTTGTCTTCACTTTGCCAAATGCATTAGCCGGCTCTTTCAAACTTTATAGGTCGTCTTAAAAACTACTCATCTGCTTCTTTAAAATCGTAGATAAAAGGACAACTTTGTCAGACCATAGCTTTAGTTTCTTAAACTGTCACAAAAAGAAGAGGTCACAATGACTCACTTAAGTACAGAAATGGCTTTCCTTTATAAGGCAATTAATTCTTCTCTTTGAATTGTTTATGGCTGACCTGTGTGACAGAACCCACATTCCCCCTTTATCTTTGGATCGTTCCGTCTTTGGATGCCCAGTGTGCTCGGCCAAATGAACAGCTTAGCTGAGGACACAGGCTGTCATTAAAATAAGCTGAGCTTTTTGCATCCTGTGCTTTTCAGAAAGCAGAGCCCAGACAGCAAGAGAGGGGACTGGGAGCTCTCTGTTGGGTGTGTCGCTTCAGATTATTTAGCAGGAGGAACAGGGCTCCTGTATAATCCCCCTCCTGCTGCTCCTGCTGTGTGAAAGCAATGATAAGCACCACTACTGTCTACCGCGATACACCACTTCTTTATCCCCACCGCGCATACACACACATACACAAACACACACAGACCAAGGGTTCAATGTAGCAAACAGCAGGTATTTACCAAAAAAATAAATAAAATTAAGGGCAAGTGGCCCCATCTGGCCCTGCAGTGTTGTTGCCTGTGATACACAGTGGCCCTCGGGTTTGTCCTCTGATGAAACTGCAAAATAAAGAGGTGCATGTCCCTCAGTGAGCTGTACCAGGACTGGCCCCAACATAATGTAACATTAGAAGGTCATAATCTCACAATCTAAACGGCAGGCCAGAGAGCTCAATAATCATGAATTATTAAAGCCGTTGTCCCTGTTTACTTTTCCTCGCCTGCAGGAATGGACGTAGTTATGCCTTTGTTTGATCCATCAAAATGAAAAGTAAACTCAGATGCCACCCATAATGTGTTGACCTATTTCCCCTCATGCAGTCCGAAGCATTTGTTGAGGGCAGGACGGTGTGTTGTTTGCATGGAAAACCTATACATGTTAATTTATGCTACTGAAACTTTTGATTTAGTGAAAAGTAGCTTAGAATTAATTACATTTATCAATCATTTTTGGTTTAATGTTATCGAAAGTGTAAGGAAGCTTTGTTAAAGGCTCACAGAAACTGTTCATAAGTCTGTTTTGTTCTAGTTTTTATGGCAAGGCTTGTCTTTGCTAATAGCATCATTGCTCGACTGTGGACCTTGTTGTCCTCACACCCTCTCATGTACAGTATGTGCAGGAAATAGGAAGGAAAGACATGCAGCAAATGACCTGAGACTGGAAATTGAATCCAGGACAAGCGTGTCAAGAACTGCAACATCTGCAAAAGGTGCGATGCTCTACCAACCGAGCCATCGCCTGCTGGACTTTCTTATTGCGAAAGAGAAATTGTTCTTTCCACTATTGCCCTGCGACTGTTTGGGTTTTACTAGAAGATTGAAGGTCTCCTTATTTCCTTGGATAAACTTTTATTTTTTTGTTAATTTGCACTATCTGATCTATGCATGTATGCTTGTCTGCAATGGCAGTTTTTGAGTTTTCCTGGGATGGAGAGCGACTTGTCCATGGTGTCTCGCCTCTTGCAGATAAGCACCGGTCCACCGGTTACCATGCAGGATTAAAGTGATGTTTCAAGACTTTTGGACTAAAGCTCTGTGAATATGTTAAAAGCAGATAGTATCGTACCCAAGGTAAATAACTCTTTATTCCGGTAAAAGGGTTTTTAGATTGATAGTAAAATGATTTACCAACAGAATTGATGTGATAACATTCAGAGCATTCTTGTATTCTGTGTGGTCTCTGAACCCAACTGAGTGTAGTTGAGCACTGATCTTTATTGCTTCCTTTTTGGCCTCAAAAACAATGATATTATATAGTTAAATGAAGGTGATCAAATAAAAGAAGTGTCAATTCATGCCTTCATGGCACCCATTTTACTCCTGGGGTGGGACACAAATCAGTGCAGTGATTGTGTCCCACAGTTTACATGGTGAACTGTTTTACCATGTAAAACAGTTCCCCATTCCAACTTCCTGTATATGCATAAAAGCAATAGAAAACTTGTTCTAGTAACTACAGACATTTTTGTTTTTTTGTTTTTTATCTTTGATTTCTTTCTCATGCCCCCCTGGGCAACTGCCCATTTACTCCACATCAAAAACCTTTAATGAACATTTTTGAAATATAAATATAATATGTTAAACGTGTTCTTTTTTTCCTCGTCTTTATCGTCTGATCCAGTTGACTTTCTGTGTTTGTTTTGTGTCGCTGCTCGCTCCCTTCGTGAGTCCTGCGTGTCTGGCAGCACAGAGGCAGCCAGCAGACGGCAGAAGAAAGGAGGAAGTGGAAACATCAGCACTATCTCTTCAGGGTGGGAGGAAACACCACAGAGTGGCACACAGACACACTCACACGCACGGAGAGTCGCAGCGGCGCACACACAAACTCCGGACATCAGCGCTGTAGGGGAAGAAGTGTCGTCCTCGACTCGACAGGTCTGTTCAGTCACGTTTCCGTTTATATATATATATATGTATAAATGCGGCTTACATTCAGCTTCACCTTGCTTTGCGTGCTAATTGTTGATGAACCGCGATGTTTTGGTTCCGTTTTGCCTCACAGAACCTTTTCTCCCCCCGTGTGTGTTGGTTACATTGTAGCGGGATATTTCTGTGTTTCCTGTCGGATCTCTCTCCCTCTCTTCCTCTGTCTCTCTCTCTCCGCGGCTTTCTCCTTCACCCGCTGCATGTCGCTTACTTTGTGAAGTGGCCTTTAGCGGCTTTTGGGCGCCGTGTTTTCTCCCCCCAACCCCCAACCTTCATGCCTGTTGTTCTGCATGAAGAGCCGTCGCTCGGCTTCACAGCAGCTTTCAGACCCAAACGCGTTTCAGCCGCGGCGGATGAATTAAAGTGGCGGTGGATTTGGCTCCCCTGCGCTGCCTTTAGTTCTGGTTTTGTGAAACAAGTGCGCAGCGGCCGTGGAAGTTGCGTGTTGTGCAGGAACGTTATGCGCTTCGAGGAAGCTGCTGTTCCCGCTGCCCTCCTTGTTTGCAGAACAAGTGCGCGTTTGTGGCTCTGGGTCCAGAAAGCGCAGGCACCTACAGACGCCTCATTAACGGTGTTTAACTCCAGCCCCCTCAGGCTGGCCGCGCTGCGGGCCGAGAGGAAAACTGATGAGCATTAAAAGCCCCTCTGCTTTCTTTCACATCACACCGATGCACATGTGCATTGCAGTTGCGTCTCCTTCGCACCTCCGCATGAGAAGTTTCCAAATGCTTTGTCTTCTTTCCTATTATATGCGTCAGATTTATGTGTCAGAAACTTTTGAGAGGTATTGCGTTTTTACTGGGGCAAAGAAACACGATCACCGATATGCATGTTGGTTGCTTGATGACTTCTGTAACCCATGTATTAAATCTGATATGAGGGAAGCTTCCCCTGTTTGACCTGTTTTTACTGAAAGTGTTTGGTTTTTTTCATTGTGTTTATTTAAGAGGATATATTTCACAGCATTAATTTATTTCAGGTGTGACAGCTTGTTGGTATGAGTAAGTTATAATTGCAAAGCTGTTTAATGACAACGTTCCTGATCCCTAGGGTTTACTATGACATGGTCCACACTGGAGAGTTATGACACCATCAGTTCTTCGAAGGCTGTCCACCAGGTTTAGGAATTCGTCCATGGAAAAGTTTGACTATTCTTTACGAATCACATCTGTGAGATAAGACACTAATGTTGGACAAGAAGTGGTCTTTTGATTCCTTCCAAAAGGGTTCTGACGGGTTGAGTTTCCGATGAGCTTCCAAAACGCTGGAATGATACACAAATGATGTGAAAGGGCCAGAGACTTTTGCAACGCTCTTATATGTTGTTAGGCAGTTTGATGTGCAGGCTATAACCAATGACTTCATCATACTTACAATTCATTCAAAGCTTACATTCAAATGGCAACTTAAAAACAGCAGAAACCGTGCCTTTCTTTATGCAACTTCAAATGACGGACAAAGTTGGAAGTTGTTCCATTTCCGTCTGTTTCTCTTCTTACATGTTTTGCATGTTGCACTTTGTTTTTTGTTGAGTTCTCTGTAGTTTATGTACCAAAAAGAAATTACTCTTGGGAGCACACTTATTTATTTTTTTAAATCTGGGTGACTCGCAGAATATAGAAAAAAGAAAGATGGGATGGGTTTGTTCATATAGAATGAGTGAAATAAATTACTGGTGCGCACTTTGTAAATATCTGTTTTAAATGTCAGATTTTGGATAAAATATCAAGTCTTTTCAATTAAACAGGTTCACGTCTGATTCAAGTCCCAAGACATTGTTGTAAAAGACCAAGTCACATGACTCAAGTCCCCACCTCTGAAATCTCCTAGTGCTGTTTCTGTTTTTGTTAGCTACTAATTACACTGTAGCACAGCTAGCTGTTTCAGGAAGTTGGGGCAAAACAAGAATTTAAACCCTTTGAGTCTTTGCTTCATCGCTCATGGAGTCGTTTATGGTGTGCTTAATGACTTTTGCACTTTGTGAACCATTTTGATCGATAGTGACTTTAACGAGTGTGTTCAGTAGCTTCCTGTAGTCGTTGCTGAGGACATTCCTTTTAATACTCTCGATGTTGCTGTGATGCAAGTTCATCTGGCGCTGAGTCATCAGCTGGTGGCTCAGCTGTGAAAAACTGGAGATATTGCCCTTTGCTACAGACATATGCATAAAATATAATGCATCCAAGCTGTGGAGCATTAGTTCTGACTTTGAGCACAGTTCCTAGTGGGAACCAAAATGTCTTTCCCTTCTTTCCCGTTTTTATAGAGACTATGTAATCTAATTCATTCTTCTGTTGGGCATCAAATGCAGAACGAGCCTCCAAACCCCGCTACATTATTTTCTTATAACAGCTGATTTTAAAACAAGATTCCTTGGTTTATTTAAAAGCTTACTTTTTCCACCAGTGCGTTATCACCTCTCATTCTTGAGTTGTCTTGTACATAATGTCTGTGTGCCATTGAAATGCAGCAGTGTCTTCTTTTTTCTTTGTGTGTTTGCAGACAAGAGACAACTTTAGTTTAGATTAATTTGCTTTGTTTTTATGCTAAATAAAGGTTTTTTCTGCACTAAACAGAAGCTACATGTACTCAACTAGCTAAGCCTATTCCGTCTTATGAGACATAAATCTATTTATTTGTCTATTAAAGTAAAAATAGTAAGCCATCATAACTCCTGGAATCGCACCGTTTCTCCCCTTCACACTTCACTCTCTTCTTTTTAGTTATCTAAGCAACTTCTGATAGTTGTAGTCTATTTACATGCCATGTCAGATACTAATGAGGCTCTTACTTTGATAGCTCATCATGCATGTTTTCTGTATCAAACCAGTCTAATGACTAACACAAGTAAATGTAAGGACTACAAAGAAAACTACAGGACTGTGTGCAGTCACATCTTAGTTTCTTATGGGCTTGAATCTGTGGAAGATCTCATCACATAAAGTTATTGCTCTCTTCTTCATTTAATTAGTACATCGGGTTAAAGTGTGAATTGCTGCTGCGACTTTCTGTCAGGGACATGCTTGAATGATTAAACGGTGACCCTGAGGAGTGAACTACGGGGAGATTAATTGTAAGGTCAGCGTCGTGTGGGTAGTTCTCATTTCACCAAGCTCGATAACCTTTTGTTCTACGTGATTGTGATTCTCTGTCGAGGTAGCATGATGAACTTGTAACTCACATCTTTTCAAGCCGCTCCTTAGGAATACTACTGAGGGAGCCTGTTGAGATACAGCATCACAAACTGTATTAGTCTGAGAGGGTCTAAGGGCGGCTTATTGCCAAGAGTTCTGACTTTGCTTCCCAGCATTGCAGCTGACATTGCATTTAAACTAATATGAAGTTGTTTTTTTTTAAATAAAACATTCAAGATATTTTAAATGTACTATATTCAGTCAAAGTAGTATTACATTTTGATTTTTTGACATGATAAACATTCAGTTTTGAACCTTACGATGACGACTTATTTTGTCACCATTGTGTGTTAGTTGATTCATGTAAAATAAAATGGTTAGTCTTCACGGCCTCTTGTTTTGACTCATATCAGAAAGTCGAGTGCGGAATTTGGAATATCATGAAATCATTGTTTAGAGACTGGCTTGTTATTTTAGAGAAAGGTGCTTGATTTTGGATAGTTTATTTTCCCCGACTCATAAAACTCGTCTGGTTAAGCTGAGTTGGGCAGAAGATCGAGAAGTCTCTGGAGCTTAAAGGTCAAAAGCCAAAGGTTCCCACAACATTACTGTGTTAAAAGTGTTAGTCCTCTGTGTTTCTATTACATTATACACATGGCAGACATTAAGGATTCACCGAGTCGTAAAATAAACGTTATCTTACAGATGTGCTCAATTAAGCACTCGCACCCCGACGTCTTCCTGCCTTACTGACAGGTTTTACTTTGGCCACATAATTGTCTTTGAGATTCTTCACAGCTCTTTATTGCATCAGAGAAATGCAAATGGTGCAGAATTCGCCCTGTTTATAGAGGAGCATGCAGAGTTTGAAGAGGAAGACTCGCCACAGCAAAGAGCTGATAGCGTTGAAACTGAAAACACTGTAATACCTCATTAAGTATTTGAACATTTCAGGACACAACCTTTGTCAACTTTGTTTTTATTTCTCGTGTGTATTCTTGTAGCACTTTAGATATTTCAGTTTTCTGTTTTGTTGAGAGTATCACTTCTGTTTTGTGTGGTGTGCATTTTTATTCAGCCATGCTGAATACCTTGGAGAACCACCTTTTCCTGCAATTTATGCATAGCAAGGTTCTTGGCTTAGTATCTTTTAACAACTTTACAATTCGACAGACAAAATGTCTTTCCAAAAATCAACTCTGACCAGTTTTACTATCCACAGCATGGTGCTGCCAGCACCATGTTTCACAGTAGATATGATGGTTTTGACATTAGTGTTCTGCATAACTTTGGTTTCATCTCACCAGATCACCTCCTTCCACGTGCTTCCTGTGCACTCTCTGCAACTTTTTCAGATTTACCATTTTATTTCATTTTATTAAAATATTTTAGAACAAAGGGGGCTGACAACAAATGCATACAAATTTTTTTTAAACGGATATTTTCACATGTAGAAGATATTGAATACCATACATCATTTTCCTTCAACTTAATTATGTGGATGTGTCACATAAAATCCCCTGTAAAATGTACTAATAGTTTTTTTTATGAAATGTGGAAAAGTTTCAAAGAGCATAAATACTTTAAGGGACTATGTATTAAAGTTTGCCAGTTTTAGCTCTCTCTTCTACTGAACAGGTAAATACAGCTTAGCTGTCTAGCTTTGCATGATTCAGCGTGCCAGAAGCATCACATTTCACTTTAACAGCCACCTGAGGGACTTGTATGTCAAAAAGAATGCACACCCTTGCAAAAAGCAGTTTTATTAGCCTCAGCGAAGCTCATTTTCTTGTTAGCTGGCTTTCCTAAATAAATATTTCTTTACCTCTACGCGGTGTTACGCTTCCAACAACAGGAATGAACTGCCTGAGATTTAAAGAGCTAGGCAAAACGCAACATCCTTGACTTGCATCATGAATTAAAAGCCAAACAGACACATAAAAAAAACTGAAATTGAGTGCTTTGATCCCCCCTCTTTTTAGATATTCAGGTCTATTCCAGAAAATCAAATTTATGGACAGAAGCTGAGTGGCTTAGATGCGTTTTTGGGGAGTGAATGTTTGCTTTACTCCTTAAGCACTTGCAGCTAATGAGTAGTAACACATGTTAGATTTTATTGTGTATCTATCTGACTCATGACTCCCTGTTTGGCATCCGCTCACCACCTTCTGAAGTGCAGTCTTGCCAATTTCTTCCAGTTCTCATCACATTCCCCGTCCTTGCAGGTTATCGTTCTCTCATTAGCTTATTCTCCTTTGAGTGCACGGTTTCCATCAGTTTTAACATTTTTCTCCCTCCATCGTTGGCGCTTCCCACAGCCCTCTTCCTCCTCCTCCTCCTCCTCCCTCAATCCCTTCATCCACTTTCTCCTTCTCAGTTGTCACTCCCCAGGGGAAGTGGAGGTATGTAAATTGTTTTCTCCTTCATTTATGCCCCGCTTGCTATCTGTCCATCTTCATGAACCACCCCCTAGCTTCTTTCTTTTTTTTTTCCCCATTTAAAAGCTTAGAATCGTACCATTAAATAACAGAAACAGGAAGCTTCCCAAAGTCTTTTTCTGCAGCAATTAAAATTGTGTGTGAAATGATAAATCTTTACAGTCTTGCGGTATCTTCTTGTGCTGAACGGATTGAAGCTCCTGTCGTTCTGTAGCTTGAAGGTGGACTCATTTGCAGTTCCAAATTGGATGAATGTTGCCTTGCATAATTGCTCCCTGTGGTATGAAGTTAATTAAAACAGCGTGTAGGTACCAAAGGTGCAATGGGACGGCGCTAGACAGCCGAGCAGACAAAGGTGGGTGAGAAGACATCTCAAAGGTAATGTTGTCATGTTCTGGTCTACGTTTTGCCTCTGGTAACATTCATGTAAATCACTGCATAGCCAGAGTCCTGGGCCCTCTTTTATGTTCTCTTCCCCTCGTCTCACCACACAGGTTTTCTGTTGGAGATTGAAAGAGATAAATACTTTATCTTGTGAATCAATTCTGTCTTGGTCATTATCCTGACCGAGTGATGACTCCGTATTAGAAGAAATACAATAATCAGACCTTTCCTGGCCAATACCAGGATGTTTTTCTGTGAAGGTCATTAAAAAATGAACTAATTCCAACCTTTAGCTGATTGATCGGTGCATCTTTAGCTTTCACTTTTCTGGCAAATTACAACTTATATATATATATATATATATATATATATATATATATATAATCTCCTGATAATTATAGTAGTTCATGATGGCATTCTAAAAGGCATGCTGTGGGCCTATTTTGCATTTTGAAGCAAATCGGGCCCACAGCATATCATACTTAACAGTGGCCAAAAGATCTTTTCCCACATTTATATCTTAAGTCAAGATCTAGCTGGATTGTATGTTGCCAAAAAAAATCTCAAACTTGACCTTGTCTGACTAAAGCATAGTTTCAGTTTAAGTCCCAATTGACTTAGACTTTTCATGTTTACATTTATGATTGTAAGGGACTGAAAGGCCTTTTCGTACTATCCCTCTCAGTCGGGATCTAGCTTTGGCAATATGGACTTAAGGTAATGTAATATTTTGTTGTATTAATAATATTTTGTTGATAATAATAAATGTGTCAGGAAAAAGTATTCTTAAATTCATCACACTTTTTTTGTTCAGCACTCCATAATTACAGATAGCGCTCTAAAAATAAAATGTACTAATTATCAACAGGCTGTCTTCCTTGCATCAGTTAAACAAATGTGTGCAGTTGTATAACTCCCACAACTGCAAATAATATTTTGATCCCTCGGCACTTGGAGTTTCCAAATTTCAGTTTTATTAGGGTAACAATGTTCTTCTTCAAGACATGTCAGATTTCCAGATGCTTTAGGCTTTTTAATTTGTAAACTGACTGTAGATGTGGGTAAGTTTACGTGAGTAGTAGCAGAGTAGCTACTTTCCTTGCCCCTTTTCCTGACTTATCAAGTTATGTATGGGTGATTGGGTTTCCAATTTCAAAGAGTGGCTTGGAGAAACTGACCTCAGTTTCTCCAAGCCACTTTACCAAGTTTACCTTGTTTACCTTGTTTACAAGGTAAACAAGGTAAAAATCTTGTTTACCTTGTTTACACACAAGGTAAACAAGATTATATAAAAGTAATTATTTTTTTCTAAAGACTATTTAAAAAGTAATCAGAATTTCAAAAAAAGTTTTACAGTTTGATTTCAGTTTTTTCACATGTTAAAATATATATTTCAGTTGAACAGGAAAGCCCAAAAAATTGTGAACAAACTGGTATCTAAATAAATAAAATGTATTTCAGTGGGTCATATTCCTAATATGGTATTTTTTCCCCACATTAAATTAAAATGTATTCAGATTAAAGGTTGGATTTTACACATATTTGCATGCAAGGTTATGCTTTTGCTATCAGGGTCTGCCACTGTAAGAATGAATTTCAACACGTAAACCCTTTGCATGTAGAGCTGTGCATGCTTCAGGATGTACTGTAAGTCAATCTGAGCACCCCGAGGTGGAATTTTCTGTCCCGACTTCATGCGGCGCGAAGACGGCCTAAAAGACCCAGAAACTGATACAGATGCCTTTGTGTGCTTGTCCTGGCCGCTGCATTCCAGCTGCGGAGCTCGGTAAACACAGAGGGAGCGCTTTTGAACAGTGTATCTCAATGTTTGTGGTATTTAGGCTTTCCCAGCTAAAAGCCTTTCAGCCTCAAACCCTACTGACCCACCATGATAAACGGTTACAGAAAGAGCCTCTCAGTCAAACGGATAAAGTTCTCCCCTCACCCCCCAAAAACAGCGTGGGATGTTTGAGATGACATAGAGTCCTGGAGTCTTTAAAGACAACCGAGTCTGTGAGGGTCGACTTGGTGTGTTCGTGATCTCTGTTTTCGGGTTGTTCTTATGTGATGACAGTTGCACATTGTGTGATTTATAGCATTTGTGCACATGTGCTCCAGGAAGCAGAATTTCGCTGCTGTGTCAGTTTTTATGGGTTGCCTGCATCATTTTTACTTTATAGGTGCATGCTGGGGAGTTTGTAGGAGTTAATCGCAGGTTTTCCGCAGCAATAACCCACAGGGTGAGTCTCTCTGTGTGCGTTTTAGTAATAGATGCTTCTTCAAACCGTCTGAGCACTGTTCAGTAATACGGCTCAATGCTTGATTAGTTATTTTCCATAGATAGCTGCTTTTGTGGTTAGTTCGATAACTGTCCGTAATTTCTACTTTAAGTATCCATTCGGCTGCTTGCCCCGTTTTCGGTGTCCGTGACGATCGTAAATGCTCAGTCACTC
The DNA here is from genome assembly GCA_903066825.1 of Alfaro cultratus. Lineage (NCBI taxonomy): Eukaryota > Metazoa > Chordata > Actinopteri > Cyprinodontiformes > Poeciliidae > Alfaro > Alfaro cultratus. Next base: position 58,150 of record CAEFZX010023916.1, on the reverse strand, counting down.
AGGCAGCTCCTGAGTCCTGATTTCTGTCACTTGACAGAGGTCTAAGAATTAAGCATGAATGTGTTTTTGTTAGAACATTACCAAAGCGAAAACCCCAGTAATTCTAGATTGAGACGTTACAAACCTTTGCTTCTTCACACCGTTGAAGATGGTGTCTGTTTGCTAAATTGCAAATCAACTTGCAGACTGATATCACAGGGATGCAGCCTTTTGAGTACTTTTCTCACTGAGGCCATCAGACATTTGTCCCATTTCCCTCTTGTATTGTGTGTCTTCGGAATGGACGATTAAAGGCTTAGATGGCAGTAAAACAAAGTCCTTAAACATTCCCAAGGTTTAAAGGATTTCCTCTTGTAAGATCAGCAGGTGCTTGAATGCTCCCACTCACTTTAAGATCTTTTAACCCTTTGTTCAGACTTGAAGAATTGAAGAACAACTTCCATTTCCAATAGTAAAAACTGGAAAATCTTTAAATGAGTTGACCTACAACATTGGAACATCTTTGTAAAAAACAAATTCTACTTTCCTTTTTTAAAAGCCGCTAAATAAATTGTTTGCCAAGGACTTTAAATAAACGTAAACTCTGAACAAACTCACTGGTGAAAGCACAGACAGTTGAGTAAGTCAGCAGATCAGAGCGGCCATTGTTGACTGCTGTCGCATCGTAAATGTGCCTGTGGTTTGCCAAATTGAAGCGAACATTTGTCTTTTGACCAGAAACTGTGAGCTTGAAGAAAAGCCTGGCAAGCTCTGAGTTGTGATTGTTCAGAGTGAAATGGAAACCCTGCCATGAGAATGTTGACTGATATTGGTCGAATAGTTAAGCATACCACAAACTGAAGGCTAGTGCAGCAGAGGGCTTATAAGGAAAAGTAAGAGTTGTTGTATTTTTCATCATCTCGCTCAAGCGCATGCTGTCTCAGTGTTTTCAGCTCTGAAGTTCACCTCAGGATATTACTCCATTTTTCAGTAACCTGGTAAGGTAAAGCTAAGACTAGGAAAACCAAATTAAAAGGGCGAATAAGAACTTACAGATTTGCAAACCTTTTCAAGACGGTGAAGGTAAATCCCAATGAAATGACATTTCGGTCAGGGCAGGAGACAAAATTAGTTTTTCCACAATGCTGTTTGCTAAATAAGCTGCTTAATTCTTTTCAGCAGTGCCTCACTTAATGTGCATTTGGGATTAGGTTTGTGTGTTTTTTGCAACTTCACTTTTTTAAACGATGCTTGTTACATCAGGCTAAACGTCAACTTCCCCTAGCATTAGCCTCTACGGTGCTTGAGGCAGTGGACAAAGTTTGATGTTTCTTTCTCCGTGTTGGGAGTAAAAGGATGTCAAAAAACCTTTCCCTGCGTCAACATTTTGGTTTTGAGATTTTCAGGTTTTCTGGTTTTCAATTTTATAACTGTAGAATAAACAGTGAAAAAGTACATCATGGGACTCTGCAATCATGATGTAACCATTTTATTCCTAACAGAAGGAGAAACTATGATTTTACAATTTATTCTGTCAATTGTGAAGCCTTAGTATTGATTTATTTTTATTTATTTATTTATTTTTTTTACCACAGAGAAGCATGCTCAGTTCTGACCTGTAAATTGAAACCATATTTCTGGAAAAATTAAATATTTTATTTGCTCAAACATATTTCATGAAAAAAAAAAGAATGACACCCAAGTAAATTTGACTCTGGATTTCTATAGAGGCGGATATTTACAATTTCCTACAGGCTCTTTATGTCTCTGCTTTGCTTGGACTGAGTCAGTCAGGGACGTAATGTCTTTGCAAGGCTCTATAAATCTTTGAAGCTATGCAAATGTGGATTATAGGGGGACTAAAGTGAAATACTTGTAAATACACTTGAACGAAAAAACCCATGGTACTGTTAATTAGAAAAATTTGGTTCATCTTTTCTTTACTGTTGCCATAAATCATTTCAGTTTTTCTTTAGTTTTTTCTCTATTTTATGTTCTTTTAATAGTTGATCTGCCGAACAATGATAGCGATTTGTGCTTTGGATGAACGATGTCTCTGCTCAGATTTATTGTCCCACTTGCTGTGGCCGAAAAAGAACCTAAAGTCTAGTCTTCAGATGGCTAATTACAAAGTTTTCTATTATCTTTTTTGAGTAGAGATCCCACCTATATAAATCTGGCTTTTAATTAATGTATCGCCCAAGATAACAGATTTAAACCCGTTCTGTCACCACTCAAGGCTTGCCATGTGATTTAGCAGCAGGTTTTTTTTCTTCATTAAACTAGTCAAGGCTGCAGAGGAAGGGAGAGAGAGAGGGAGAGATTGAGGACGAGTGGAGCGCACCTCTCAACGTGCCAAGGTCACCATCTCGCCTGTTCCTTTTTGCTGGGGAACTGTAAGTCTTGGACTGAAGAAGTGTTGCATTATGCTGGAGCTTCTTGAGAGTCTGAATAAATCAAAACAGAGAAGGACACCTAAAGCACTTTTATAAGAGTCTCTCTTTTTTTTGCTGTCTGTCTTTATGTCTTTCTTAAATTAACTTATAAAAAATTTTTTTTGAATAATTTAGTGGAATGAAAAATGATCTACTCGTGCTTTTCCTTAGCCGCATTGACCACTCAAAGCATTTCACACTAGAGTCACATTCAACCAGCTGCACTCGCAATTGGTACACATCCACATTGATATGCAGATTTGTGAGCAAGTCGGGGTTTAGCACAACAGCATGTGATGGTGGAGGAAGCTTGAAATGAACTCACAGTTTAAGGATTTCATTGCACATTTCCCTGTTCTGAGTATCCAATTAGCACTTAAAGTAATGAAGTTTACAAAGAAAAAATATTTGTATGAAATTTCTATTTGCCTAATGAAAATGTCAGAGATGCAGCATGTGACATTCTTCAATCTGCAGTTTTTGTAAGCAAAATTGTTTATGCTTCAGTTTGAAATGGTGACACTGTAGTGTTATTTTTGGACAATCCTGACCTGGGATTCAAACCCTGGACTTTCATAGCAAAGGCAACTGAGCTGCAGTGAAGGAAACTCACCCATTCTGCTGAATTCTTGTAACATTCTCACTGTACTTTGTCTGCGTTGTCTGATTTTCAGTTTTTAACATTAAAAAACATGTAAATATTCCCCAGCTTCTTATCCGGTGTGCCCACACATTGAGCACCCGCGGCAGCAGCAGCATTAGTAAGGACATCTGGGATAGATCCACTTGCTTAAAGCTTTATGAGTTATCTTTCTTGCTCTTACCGTTAAGCTGAGTAGCAGCCTGAGGTGAGCTTCTGTTGTTGTTAAACAGGCCGTGAAGTGAAACTATGGTAATCCTCGTACCCTGATGGTGCCTTGGTGGCAACAAAAAATGTTGATAAGTGTTTCATCTGCAAAACAGCCACAGCCCGGATTATTCTTCTATTAGCTTTGCCAACAATTTGCTAAAGGTCGTGTTGATCTTTGACCAATGTGGAACAACAGGTCAGCAACTGTAAATCTTTCAGAAGCTTAACCCAGGGCCGGCTTCTGTAAGTGGGCTGGTAGGGCTTTTTTCCTCAGGCAGGGTGAAGTCTTGGTTCATGTTTTCATTTGCTCCCATGTTTATTTTCTGTCTTCAGAGTTTGTGGTCATAAGAAAATGGATTTTAAATTTGTCACTGGACAGTTCCCTAGTTGTTTTCCTTTTAAATTGAGTCCAAAATGCAAACAGTAGCTATATAGTTAAGCTGTTACATGTTGGTTTTAACATACTGCAAACTGGTGTCAAAATCAGCAGAAAAATTAAACAGGTTTGTGAGAGTAACCATTGAGGGTGCAGGTTTTTCTTCTGCCTGTTTGTACTAATCAGTGTTTGTGCTTTCTTATCGCTCCTGCCTGCTGCTGTTATGTGTACAGCTACAGGTTTTTCCTAGCATCTGAGACTAAACATCAGTGATTGTTTTGGCTCTCTCAGACTCAGCTGAGACGCCGCCGTTTGTGGCCCGAGCAGATCCTCCATCTGTGAGCCACCTGCTTTACCTCATGTCACCCTGGCCGCTCTGCGCTGTCCATGCATCAGACTTTCCTCCGTTTCCTGCAGATGTTGCGCATTGTCCACATGCCTGGCCCTCATCTTGTACTTCCCTGCTGTGCTGCACCGAAGGATAATGCGGCTGCAACTCTGCTCGGCGCATCGAGAGCAGAGGTACGGTAACGGCAGACGAGCCGGGCTTAATGCTGCCCCCGGGGCACGCTACTGTGTTTGTTCTTTTTGCTGTCTGAAGGAGCAAGCTTAGTTCCCGGTGTTTGTATTTTTATTCATGAGTGTCTGACTTGTTTGGCTGGATTTTCCAGCATAGACAACACTGCGGCAAGAAAGGCTCAGCTATAGGAAAGGGAAGTTTTACAACAATAGTAGCAAGACCTGTTTTGAGCATTGTGCACATTTAGTACCTTCATAGCAGTGATTTTGCATTAAGGGTGTATTATGCCAGCGGTAATGGGCCTCTTCTGAACTGCGATTGGAAGGTGACCCACTTCCTGCCTCTGTCTGCATTAGTACCCATTCATATCCTGTTGACAGAAAATGTGAGCAGAAAGGTCAAGAGATACAGACACTGCCCAGTGTTGCAAAAAAGTTAATGGTTTTAGCAAGATTACAGTGAAAACATTTTTCAACACAAACATATATGTATGTATATATATGTACTGTATATTGTACTGATATTTTCAAAGAAATATTCCTACTCGTGCAATTATTATTGCCTATTACAGTTAGAATAAAGTTACAAATTAATAGATCCCAAGATTTTTAAAATTATAATCAGTTAAGATCTCCATTTAGGTGACTCTCATGGCTGCTTCATTTACTGTAAGTCCAGATGGGCTGGTAACGGAGGCGAAACCTAACAGCGGGACTTCAATTTCTAACATTTCGTAGCTGTTTACGCAACAATAGACTATTTTTTTTAAAACCATTGCACATTTTAATTGTGTTGTTTAGACAAAGGACAGTGATTACCCACGTAGCACATGGAGGAAGGAGGCGGTGCACCACCAGTTATCTTCCTGTAGGGAAAAATGTACTGAGAATTGAGCATTCAGAGCACTTCTGGTCAGAGTAACCGTCTGATATAAAAAGTACAATAGTAAATAATAAAGGTAACAGAGTTTTAAGTGAACACTATTTTATGCTTACTTTTTTTTATTAGGTTGGCAGTCTGAGCCAAAAAAGGTTTATGTGTTTTATTTTCAAGGCATTTCGGATCAAATAATCGTTGGCTGCAGTTTAAAGAACTACCCAATTTAAATTTCACTACGATTTAAAGGTTCATAAAATAGTGTTCTAATGAATCGCTAACATTTTTGAAACTGAAGTTGGTTTAAGACTGTATAAACCCACTTTGGTTTGGCCCCCTTTCAGGTTTAACTTCTGGGTCGGGGACACACTAACCTGGATTTATACCAAATAGTTATCTACTGCTGGTAAAATATAGACTGTTCCATCAAACTCCTCATAATAGATCGTTCTTTCATCTATAAGCAAAATTCCACAGTCTGTTGTTTTCAAATCGTTTTATTATTTTGTTGTAAATTCTGACTAATTGGGGGGGAAATCACTCTTAAAACGAACTGCATTGTGTGAATGTGATTCAAATGGTCCCAGTAGACTTAGTTTTTAAAGCAGTGCAGAATGTGGCATCAACAAGAGACAAACTAATAAGAAAGTAGTTCAATGCGTAAGTCTGGTAATAATTGTCATTGCTGCTAACATTTATAAGAATTGTTTGTGATGGACTTGATTTTCTGTGTGAAACTAAATACTGAGACTGAGGAGCAACAGGTGGAGGAGGGGCTGTTCTGCCTTACACTTTATTTGGAAACGTATTAAGATGACATCAAAACACTAACAACTGCTTTAACACCAAAAATGTAGCTGTTTTCAAACTGTGACTTTTTAAAACTTGATATTCGGAACCAGACGATGGCTCCCGCTTGCACAATATTTTTTTATTTTAGTTAGGGTCACATAATTTCAGTGACATCCTACCAGCAGAAATATAAAACCAGACTTGAGAAATGCCCATGACTGCTTCTCGTCTTTCCCCTTTTCTTCCCTTCTCTTTCTCTGTTGCACATAAATGTGTATTACATGTAATTAACCCATAAAAGGCAAAAATAAGTTCTTTGAATCTTCAGCTCCTGTCCAAAAATAGTCAGCCTCTGGCCTCATTTCATTTCTCTGCCACAAGCAGAGCCCCCACCCACAGTCGTTCTCTTTAACTTGACAATAATAGACCAGCTACAAGCAGAGCTCAAAGGAGTGGTTTTGAACTCGCTGCAGAAGGGATGAAAAGGTTTTTAGCAGTGGCCAGTCACCACACTGTTTGGGTGGAGGAGAGCTGGCACCTGCCTATGACTGACCACTCGGGTATGAAGCCTCTAAGTCGGCCGGTAAATACAAGGAAGGAAAAATATGAGTGGTGGAAATGTTTTTTGTAAAAAGAAAAAAAAAAGAGAAAAGAGAAGTGGGAGCCAAACAATTAATAGAAAAGCGGCAGGGAGTTGAAAGTTGAGGGTTTGTAATTTAAAGGGCGAGGCCAGAGATGGGGCATCTGTCAGGCAAAGGGAGGGCTGTGTGGCGAGCCTGTGCACCATGCGGGACATGGAAGTTAGGAAAATAAACCAAACAGACGAGAGCAAGCATCTCTGAGACAGAATATAAAAAAATATCTTAAAAAAAAGGAAAGCAGCGTGCATGGAAAATATTTAGAAAACCAGCTACACCATATTATTCAGAGAGCATGAGCTCATGTGTGGCTGTGTGTGTCTGAATGGTACTGATGAGCCGTTGGGAGCTGGTGGAAAAAAGCGGCGTGCCTCCAACAGAGCAGGCAGGCAGTCATTCAGCGTGGCAGATAGGCAAAGAGCGAGCACCGGCAGCGTTTTGGTGTGACCGGGTTCTGGAGCCACAGAGGGCAGGGCGGTTTGTGTGTGCACCCTGAATTAAGGGGTGGTGTGGGGGGTGTTTGATGCACAACCGCAGCTGGGGTTGTGAGGAGGGGCGGCGAGGTGTGTGGACATGGAAGGGACAGAGAGACAGCTGGCAGGCCAAAGGGTACGTGTAACGAGGAGTGTGTGTGGCAGCCACAGTGACTCCTTTGTTCCCACTCACTTGTGCCAGTCACAGTGAGTGGATGGCCTATCTGTGAAGTGACTGAACCCTTTCATTGCACCTAGACCAGATACACAGTCTAGCTTAACGCTCAGCCTCTGCTTGTATGAATAGGCGTGTGACACAACACAAGCGACCTACCGGAGGAGACGAAACACGATGCAGAGTTCGGGAGAACTCATGAGATGAGATTAGGTTTTAGAATTTTTATTTATTGCAATATTACTATACATATAAGTTACACATCATTATTGTTATACAGCTTGTTTTTTTTTAAAGATCCAACTGGTGTTGATATGATACCTGTGGGGTCTTGAACCCTACTTTAAAAACTTCTGTTTCAAAAAAATCTGTAATCAGTGACGAATGGCAACATCTGGACTGAATGGTGCTGCAGCGACACAACTCAAAAGTTTTGGCTTTAAAACTATATTCTTAATGCTTGAAAAATTCACAATGAAATAGTCTACTGGGTTCAGCAGGTGATATTAACTACGTCTACATTCAAAACAAGAAGCTCCTAAGCACGGCTAAAGTACTGCTAAAATGATTGACGTTGATTAACTTTTGCTCTCAGTGATAAACTCTTCACATCAAAGGTTTACTTGCCTGGAACTGATTTTAAAAGCTCGTATTGTTGCACTTAAGTTGTATCGTCATCAGGTTTAGTCTGCTTTCACCTGCGGTTTGAACGTAGCCTAAGTTGAAAGTTTCTTTGAAAAACTGTGTAGTTGCTATCTGTATCAGCATCAGCCAGTAGTTGGATTTTATCTGGGTAAGTGGAATGTTGCCATACAGATTGTTCAAAGGGCCATTTATGCTCCCGTCATGCTGGCACTGCCCTTGTCTTTTTAATATATTTATTAAGTTGGCATTGTTGTTGGAGGTTGTCACCAATAGGCATTTTATGATTTGCGTCCAAAGCAAGTTTCAGACAGTGGTGATTGTGGAGGAAATGGCGAGAATCTACATTCTCAGAAAGAGAGCTGATCTGTACAGCAATCAGATTTATCACGGCATGCGGACGGAGAAGTTCCTCCGTTTCTGTCACCGTCTTTATCTTTTTCTTTTCCATTCTTTTTTGTCGGTCACATGTTAGCTTTACTACGCCACACAGCCCTCACAATTAGCAGTTGCTTATGTAACACACCAAGACAAGAACTACTTCCTTTCTTATTTCAAAATGAGAGAACGTCGACAAACATGTTTAGCAAGCGCAAAACACTCAATTCAGAGACACTTTCAGAGTGAGTGTTTTACTCTAAAATCATTGTATCTACGCAATACAATAATTGCTTGGATGTTGTCCTCCAGGCAAAGTCACACTGAAGACAAATTTTCTACGATGAGGCCACACACCCTCCATGTTTGTCCTCTCACAAGGAGTTTGTTATGACAGATGTTTTTCACAATCGATCCAATAACCATGCATTCCATAATGTTAGTGCTCCCATATAACACTTATTACGCTCGCGATGATAGTCATCAGTGGTAACATAATTGCAGCACCAGTAGCCTGTGTCCTCGACTAATTTAATGAGTGCTGTTTGTGCAGCCTCTGGAGTTACGGTGTAATAAAGTCTTTTTCTCATTTTTTATTTTTTTTTCTTGTGCACATGTGCACCATTTCTGTGCTGGTTTGGGAGAAAATGTTGTCACTCCCTAGAATGAGTTCATCAGGGTGCAAGGTCACATGAGAGCCATTATTTTATCTCTCTTGTATTTTAAAAAAACAAAAAAAACAACTATGCAAGTGTGTGTGTTGATGTAGGCATTTATCTTTTGCTGCACAATAATGTTCTTCGGATTACCAGAAGTCTTTTAAAACCACACGCTAATGGAGGGAGGATTTACTTAATAGCTTATTTTCCTCTCTTTATAAAAGTTTAACCCCTCAGTACCCAGTTTGTCTCTACCAACTCCATTTTGTAACGATTCTAGATGTTCGGTAAGCTTTGGTGACTTCCTCTTCTGAGAATCTGCTGCATTAATTTCAAGTAGGACATGTAAAAATAGCAATGAATCTTTGCGCATCTCAATCTAGGCTAGATCGAGCCAACAGGGGATAGAGCATTCAAAGCTGAGCAAAATGACGGTCAAACTGGCACTTAAGTGGAGGGAATGCTCTCAAAAATGTGCGGAGTGGCAGTTTAGGTCTTAACACATTTTAAAGGCACTGAAGAGGCAGCAACGGATTATAAATTGGTGAGTTATCATTATGGCATGACCTTTTGGTTATTACATGCTTCAGTGGAGATAGTAATCCTCTGAGCTATTGAATTTAGCTAAGTGGAGACCATGTTTCCATGTAGAGATGTATATAATGTCCACTGCAGTTAGCAGTTTGTGAGAGACTAAAATATGGCTTGCAAATGACACCAATTCTGCCTCATCTTTTGTTTTTTCCTAAGAAATGAAAATTGCACATCACCTCAGATGACCCTGGAAATGCTGTGTATGGAAATGCGATGTATAAGTGAAATACATCGCATTTTACTTATGCGATGTATTTATTTATACATTGCATAAGTAAAAGAAAACAAATGTAGATGAAACAAAGGTTTTCTCTCTCATGATCTTTTCTTCTGCTCACCTCATGTTTTCTGGAGGATTTCTGTTCAGGGACTGAGATGAACTAAAACTGTTACTTTTAATTTTTTTTGAGAATAGCAATATGTATCAGTATTTTTGAAAACATGAATAAATGCTGTTGCACTTCTTAAAATAATTGGTGTCCTGAAGTAACCTAATCAGTAATACAATTTTTTCATTGATTTAAAAATGTTTTTTTAATAGTTGTGTTTGTGTTTGTGCAATTTATTTCCAAAAAAATTGCTAAATTTCACAATGCTTTTTATCATCACTTATCATTTTTATAATAAACAACTCAAGTAACCCTTAAGTCCGCATCTCCCATCCCTAGAGTCCAATGTACTTTTCCTTCATTGATTTAACTCTATATTTTATAACAAGACCCAATTATAACTCATAACCATTTTTCTGACACACGTAACAGAGTTTATTTAAAAAGTCCTGGTTTTTCCCGTGCTTTCTGACAAGCTTCCCAAAAGGGCCTTGGAAAGGGAAACAGGCCCACTGATACTTCACCAGGCACTCTTGATACCCTTGAACCAAGTACTTTTTTTACAGTCTTGCATAAATAATAAAAATGCCTTTACAAGATTCATTGGTTTGAAGTGCCGCATTTGAAGTGTATAATAGGGGGGAAAAAAGCAAAGCAGCCACATTTGTAATTAGCAAACAGCAGAAATAGAAAAGCATTCTTTGTCAGACATCTTGACTTAGAAGTTTCTGTATATATATATATATATATATATATATATATATATAATCCGTGATTAAGGGCAATTTAAAATATTTAGTTGACCTTATAGTGTTGTTTTTGGACGGTGGGAGGAAGCAGGAATACCCTGGGAGAACCTTTGCCTTTACTGGACTTCATTCCTATCCACATTTGACTCTGATAAGCTCTAGATTTTAATCGCAATAATATATGAACAAATCATCTTTCTGTGCATAGAACTGTCAGGATTTTCCTGATCACTTTTGCTGATCTAAAATGCTGGGTGAAATGGTGTAGTGTACCTGGTGTATCAACAATTTGTCATGGAAATACCCTGACCCGGATGCACAATCCTTCACGTAACATTTATCTCATTGCAACACATGCTGTCCTTGCTTTTTCAGTGAGCAGGAGGTTTTAAGCTCGTGTAATGTTACAAAACAGATCTAAAAAAGCCATCTGATCATCAGCTTAGCTGTAACCTTTTAGTTTAAAACCCAAAGACCATAATTCTTCAGCTTTTTATAACCAACTTTTAATGTCTCATAACTTTTTATGCTTGCGGTATATTACTTTTATTTCCCACAAATTTGCTCTTTAAAGTCAGTCTTTCTTATTGTATTAGAATTGAATAAGGTAGGAAAACATAATGACTTAGTTTTTCTTTAAACTTGCAATTGTTATTTTACTGATTATTGTTTGAGGATTGCGCTGCAGAGTTTGATGCTGTAGTGCTGTTTTCACCCTGGACTCCTTTAAAATGTTTTGAGGTTCTTTAGAGTTTACATTTAAAAAAAATCTCTTTAACACAGATTTGTGTAAAAGCTAAATATCTGTTTTACTTTGTGTTTTTTAGGATGTCTGTATAATCTTTAAAATATTTCTCACAGCAATAGCGAAACCAGTTATGGAAATGCTTGGCTTGCATAATTATTAAAACCCTGTGAACTTTTTCAAATTACTTTTTACATCCCAACCACAATTTTCATTTATGTAACAAACTAAAGGGTAATTCCAAAGTGGAGGAAAAAGGGTACCTGAATATGAACTTTATAAATTAATATATGGTTTGCATTCTCCCCTCAATACTTTGTAGAATCACTTTTGCTGCTATTGCATCTGTCACTTGAACTTCCACCAGTGGGGATGGTGAGCTGTGTTACATTAAATTCAACACAGGAGTCTAGTTACTCTAGTTAATCATTAGACAACTTCTAAAGGTAGTTGTCCTGAATTTTATTTGTGGGTATCTCATTAAAAGGGGGTGTATAAATAAGAATGTCCCAATTTTCTAATACTTATTATATGCTGCTTTGATTGGTCCATCACATAAAATACCAACAGGATGCAGCGAATCCATGGTATAATATGACAAGGCTTTGTTTCTTAACTTTTCTTTAAACAGTATGACACATGCTTCCAGCATAGAATATGATTTTTAAAAGTTGTTTTTGAGGTCATGTTGACCAAACGCTAATTAGTTTCCTTTGCCACGCTGCGCATGATGTCAGGGAGTATAGAGTTATGTTTTCTCTCTAAAATGAGTGAGACTAAACCTTCAGTTCCAGCATTGTTCTTCCATAATCCCTGCATCTCTATTCTGCGACTCGCTGCCTGCTCGGAAGAGAGGGCACAGCTCATTTTCCAGCCTGGTTTATTTTTCCCGTAACGCCGGGGGTTTCTGTTTTTCATTGATCAGCTGTGCCGACGCCGAGTTTCTGATGGGCAGCGATTGTCTAGTTAATATCAAGAGCAGCGTTGTTTGCTGGGATCGGAGATCTTTAGGTTGTGTGCATCTTTTCCTATTGTCTTCTTCTGACCTCTGAGTTGTAATTGTATCATATTTTGAGGAAGTGGAGCTTTAAGACTGTTTTTTTTTTTTTTTGTAAACTTGGAAGACTGTTGCACTTGACCTTGCTGAAGTGAACGATCTGTGCCAGTTAAAGCAGAGTGAATGGAAGATTGTTTTTCAGGAATTCTGGCCTATTTTAAGAACCAACCAGAAAGCAATTTGATTACACAATCGCTGCTTTTGCAGGGGAGATATTTTTGCTGTTGTGGGAGACTTTGAATGAGCCAGAGTATAGCCGGTGTATGGAAGTGGAGAGGTATTGATTCGCCCGGCGGGAACATAGTTTGATTGGTCACATGGTGGCGTGGGGCTGCAGCTCATCATGACTATTTAATGTCTGTCCTGATGTCTTTCTTTTTTTCTGTTTTACTTCTCCCAGTTTCATAATCTGAACTACATAGTGATAAATAAAAAAAAAGGGTCAGTTTATGTTTAAAAAGGTATTTCTGAAATGCGCCCACTTGGACTGAGAGGGGGTGTAACGGAGATGCTCTGATGCGCTGACTGTTCTGCCAAAGTAGTCAAGGTCACTCCATGATGGAGGCGTTTGCTTTTTTTTTTTTTTTTTTTGTTCTGGTTGTGAATGAACAATGCTTCGGTGGTCTTTCCTAAGGACTCATCACTCTCCACCTCCTCCAACACAGTCACACATACACTGACATATACATACAGGCTCTCACAGACACACAATGGCACTACAGACTTGTTTCCATGACTTTTTTTCTCTAACCAACTGAAATGCGCCATCTATCCCCTCCTTAGTCACATGACCTGACAGGGTTTTTTTGTTTGGTTCCTACCATCCCCACCATATTTACCCCCGTTCACCCAAACACGCACAGATGAAGGGGTCCAGTGAACTTTTTCAGGATGACTTGTTCCTTGAAACGTGGCCCCAGAGGCTTTAATCACTATTGTCCATGGTGATCATCCAGAAAGGAGACCCTCCTCCCCCTCTGCTCTCTGCTGCTTTTGAAGCACTTTAATGTTCTCTGTGACACAAACTTCTACGTTTCGAAACAAGAGAGGTACGCTTGAACCAAGTTCAAGTTTTTAAGGATAAATGAATTCAGAGTCCTGCGCGGAGAGGAAAGTTGAGGCTGCAGTTTGAAGCCTGTTGACTGTTTGGTGAAATACAAAGTTTTTAGTTGCTTAAATATCATCCTAGACAAAGCAAACAACTGGCAAACAACCCACTGATTCGCAAAGATATAGGAAAAACAACTATTTTCTGGGTATACAATGACAGTAAAATCCTTTATAGATGATGACTATACACTGATAAATTCTTGCTGTTTTTAGATTCCTTTCTGTTCCTTTAAGTATCCATGCTTTCTCATCCATAATCATTCCTTTGGATGAGCCAAGTAAGACCACAGGGGCCTGCAGCCAGGCCCCAGCATCTGTGGCTCTGAGGATGCACACAGCATAGCTGACATGTTTATCTCCCAAACCTAAGTCTTTAGTTTGGGTAATTTAGAATTCCCTTCTAGGAAGAGAACAATTGCAGACTTCTCTATCTGCAAATATAATTTATGTTCTCTTTCTGCTTAATTAGCCACTATGTGACTACCCAAACCTAACTTTATGAGATATATTACTTTATCTTTGTTGGTTGTATTCATTTTTATTGGTTGCAAAGCTACTGGTACCAGTTCTACACACTTTTAAACTACTTTCCAGACACAAACATAGTTCTTTTTTTTAATCCAAAGGTTCGCTTTGAATTTATGACTTTGAATGGACAGATAGATGAATGAATGATGGAAGACAAGGTGGATGGATGATAGACAAACAGATGAATTGACAGGTGGTAGACAAATAGATGCACGCAAGGATGGATGGACAAATAATTGAGTAAGAAACAGATGGATGAGTTGATGGATGAGTTGATGGACTGATTAGATGATGGACAAATAGATGAATGATCAGATTGATTGACGGAGGATGGATAAAGAAATGTAAGAATGACTGGTTAGACAGATACATGGATAATGAATGAACAAACATGAATGAATAGATATAGAGACAGACAAAAAATTGATAAAAGTTGATGGATAGGTACATGGAAAATGGACGAACCGATGAATGGGAAAACATTGACTGAGGATGGACAAGTAGATGGATACATGGTCATATAGATTGTATGATTTATTTTCTTTTTTTTCCACATTAATTTATTTTTCACCTGGAAAATGTCTAAATCAAACTCCATAGTTTTCCATTCACCTTCTGTGTGTGTTTGTGTTTCTTGCCGTTATAAAAGCTTCCTGCTCCAGATCAGCTTTCTTGGCCACTGATTCAAACATTCCCCTAAGTCAGTCGTACTATATTCTCCTGTTTGACAGAAATACACTGTAGAGCGAGTGGGTGTTTGACCTGATTATGCTGCTTCCAAAAGGCCCGAGAGCACAGGGTCACATCGTCAGTGACTCAGTAACCCTGTGGGTTCTCCCACTATTTCACACTCGCGCTCATTCTCTCTCTTCCACACTGACAGTGAAAAGGCTTCCAGGGTAAACACCTAATTGCATGCCTCTTTTTGGTTTTAAAGCTCTCATTGCCGCCCTCGATGCTGACTGATATTGAGTTATGCAATGTGGGAGGATGGCATGTTATTTTTACATCCAAAGAGGGAAGACATTGGGTTTGAACAGAGCACATGGCCTATTGTTTTTCTGTTAGCAGGGGAATAGAGGAAAAACAACATGTATAATAGTTACCTTACGCAATGCTCTTGAATTATGCGCACTGGAAGTGGACAGGGATTTAAATATACGCTTTTCGTACAATGTTGCGGATTATGTTTTATAAGCTCTTAAGATATCTGAAATGATCCTGTGCAGAGATGAATCAGTGATGGATAGTGACACAGTTGGACATTGTTCATTCATGAGAAATGCTTTAGGATCTGTCCAGATGGTTGCATTTGACCACTTCAGTTGTCTAGCCGTTTACTCAGATAATATTTATTCTTTTAGACTTTATGGGTCAAACCTTACTTCTCAGTGTCAGCCCTAACCCTGGACATTAATGTTTCTATTATTTATTGTGAGGGTAAAGAAGGAAAGCTTTATACGCCATAGATTTAAGGAATTGAAAGTGGAGGGGCTTATATTTTTTCTTTTTTCTTTTTTTTTTTGAGTTGTGAAAAAGACCTGTTTGTAATCTCTTGTTTGAGGTTTGACATTAAAACTTTTGGGTTTAATTATTGGTTGTCAAAAACATTTTAAAAGTAGTCAAAATCAGATAATAATTAAATTAGATAATTTAAAGTAAAGTATTGTATACAATATTAAATAATGTGTAGCTTTGCTATGTGCTGATCATTTTCAGCAGAGGAAATAGAAAATCTTTTATTCTTTTTTTCCCCTGTTAGAAATATTTGAATGTCACAACAGTAGAGACACAAAAAACATTGTTTGGTTTACAATAGCTGAGGTTTGGTGTTTGTATGCTAATGTGTTCTACTTATTTAACCAGTCACATCACGTCATGGGCATGTTGAGGTCTCTTGACTTTTTATTTGAAGTCACAAAGGTGGTTAACATTTTCTGCTATGAAATGAGGCATTCCTTTTACATCATGACTGACCACCAGTTTTTGATTTCTTTCCACAATGCCCTATAACTAGTTGGAAAATCTGCTGCAGAGATTAGCATACACATTGTTTTTCCTGCTCCATACGGAAGATTTGCATTGAAGCCAAAAGCAACACGATAGTTTTATGGTTTTCACACAGTAGCCAAACAAGTCAAACATAATCTAATTTACCTATTTTGAAAATAAAAGCAATTGTTTGAACTCCAAGTAATTATAAAACATTACAGGTATAATATGAGAAGTTGGTTGCAGCAACAAGTTGTTTTCATCTTTTTTAAAAACAAATATTACCATATCTGTATGCAATCCATTTAAATACAACCAAATAGGTAATATAATTATTGATATGACAGTAATTGCTTTTTTTCATATTTCCATCTTGCTCACTCACTTGAGCGTGTGATTATAATTGATGTTAGTAAATGTGCGTTGACATTAATGACTCCCTCTCTGAATCATAGACATTGACTTCCATCATTTCCCTCTGCCTTGACATTTGCATAATTTCCATATTAGGTTTCAGCTTTTCCCTCATATTACAGACGCAGAATCAAGAAAATGAAAATGTCTAGGTGACTGAACTAAGCGAAGCTGACTGTAGCAGTGAGCATGTAATTTACAAGTAATTAACTCCCTTTGAAATGGCAAAACCAGGAAATGCCGGTATAAAGCACCCGGTGATGGTATCCACTAGGTATTTAAAAGATGAAACATTGCATCTATAAAAAGTGACGGCATAACTGGCTGAGATCCTGGTTCTGGAAGGTGATGTTTTGCATTTTGTCTATTCCATTTGCACAATGTTAACGCATTTTTCATAAAACCTGTTTCCTGGTAATTGCTCTGTTAGATAAGTTGGATGTCACCATCACACAAGCCCATGTGAACACATTCCAGTTATTATTTTAGGATAATAGGAGGATATTTAAACAAACCGAGGGCAGTAAGACTCGGGTAAAACATTGTGCCTGACATTTCATTCCGCATGATACACCCAGGAGTGTTTGGTCCAATTAAGTAGGTGCTGAAGCTAGCAGTTTGGTTCCTGTTGTTACTGGCTCTTTCTCTCCATTTCACACTCTGGCTGTTAACGTCAAATGAAAGGTACAATTTGGAGAATGTTTTGCTCAACTTTTGTAAAGGAAATAAAAGAATAAAACTATGTTGCTAATACTGACACTGTCTTAAGATAGCATTGTATTTGGTGTAATTTGCCAGACCAGAGTAAGTTTTTGGTGCCTGGGGAGAAGCAAAGTATCCATACTCCTTAAATCTTTTCACAATTTGTTATTTTACAACACCAAATTTCCACTTATTTATTGGGATTTTGTGTGATGTCCCAAAAATCTGAGAAATGAAAAGAAAAAGGATTCATTTGTTCACATGTACAAGTTCTGAGAGAAGTTCTGTCTGCTTCCCTGAGACAAATGTCACAGAAATCTTTTGGGATTTAATTTGTTTTTCATCTAATATTCTTTTATTTCGGCTTTATTAATCGTCTCGTCCTTGTTGTAGAGAGACCCAGAAGCATTGTATTTTTTACTGCCTAATTATTTGTTTTTACGACTTTCAGTGGAGATGTATATAGTTTTATGAACAATTCGGAAACAAAAATGGCTCCTTTCTTCTGTTTTTCCATATTTTTGCAGTTACCATATGAACTACAGTCACCTTGTGTTTGTATGTTACTGAAATGATGATTAAAGGTTAAATTCCTAAGTGGAATATAATTAGATGTATGTTAAATAATAGATAATCCCCTGAGGTTTTGTGCTCATATCTTTTCCAGAAACCATTTAATTTAAGCAAATTGTGCAAATGCACTGATTCATTTAATGTTAAGAAAAAAAGAAAAAGGAAAACTTGTAAATTAGGAAAATGCAGTTACAAAACCCAACCCATAATAAACCGGCTGATGTCAGTTTCTATTTGACATATTTTCTCAGACGAGCATTTATGTTTTACGTTTTCGTCTCTACGCTGCCACCGTCATCCAGAGCCATTTAGGGGTGAGTGCAACCATAAGCTTGCATTCCTGAAATACCAACATTACAAACGAGCAGTCATAATGCAGGCTGCAGGCAGAGCCACGGCTCCCTGATAATGGCTTCTCGTCAGTGAGACAAACAAAAAATTACAGATAATTATTTTTGGTTCTTACTCAGGTTGTATTTTCCGGTTTGTGACGATAAATAGGCAGAGTAAATTGTTTATTATTATTATTATGCAGGCAACGTTTAAGGCTCAGGTGCTCTCAATATGAGAAAAATTATTATTCAAGTTGCATTGCCTAATCGGCAGAAAATACGGCTAATCCTCATTGCATCCATGCAGAATTATGTTTGTTTTGTTTTGTTTTTGCAGCTGCTGCACAAACATTGAATTTACAGTGATCGGGAGCTAGACAGGTGGCATCAAAATCATGTAAGATGCACAATTCAAAGAATGAAATTCAATCATGCCAAATGATTTAGAATTTCTGAAATCTTATTTCCTAATAACTCCTTTGAGTCTTTGGCCGCTGACAGCAAATTTCTGTGATTGAACGTTGCACATGTTCATATAAATTCGGGAAAGTCTGTATTAAATTCCCATTTCTTAATTCTTTAAATAACATTTTTACATATCTTCAGTCCACCACAACCTATTTCACTTCACTGTTTGTCATTTAAACTCAAATTGTTCCAAAATTCGATTTTTATTTACTAATTTTGTGGGATTCATTGTTATTTTTTACATTGTAGTTCTTAATTGCTTAATTTGAACAGGATTACTGTCTAACATGTTCTAGCCAATCTCCATTGAAAGGATATTATATGTTAGGCAGTCTAAAGCAATAGCTAAGGCAATTATTTAGGAGATTTTTTTTTTTTGTTTCCACGCATGTCCAATCCTGACTTTCCACAATATGACAAAACATTAATGATGACCTGCTTGAAGATATTAGGGTGTCATTTCATCACTGTAGCCTTTGAGTAAAGGCAGGAAATTACATTAAATAATAGGCTTGGTTTCCTACAAAAAGCTTCTTTATGAAATTACCAAAACGCCACAAGTACCAAATAACACAATTTTACAACTAATTTATTTATTGAAAACAGAGACAATGTACAATATACATTAACTAAAAGAAGAGAGATGTGCTGTACCAGATTATAGCTCTAAATTTCCACCTCTAGTCCCCTGTTGGTCATTTTTTTTAAAAGAAGAAAATAAAAACACATATAAATGGATAATAAGTGGCCAAAAATGGACAGTTTTGCAGTTTTGGTCTCTTTTTTTAACCTTTTTGAACAACAGTGAGGATCGTGTAAAAAAACAACAACAAAAAAAAGCCTAAACCCTGACTCAGCCTCCAGGAGTAAATGATGGCAAACAAACAAGGCACCGTTTAACTGAGGCTCCGATGACTAATGAATAGTCCTTGTGCTGTGACATTATTTTACACAGTAAAATAATGAGCCATTATGAACAAAGCTATGACACACAGCACACACAGCTGAGTAGCTTGCATGGAGACCGTTTGCGTTTTGTGACACTTTTAAGTCAGGCTTGAGACTCCTTCATCACTGTGAGGAACTAAGGGGACGTGGGGGAGGGGATGGGAGGTGCAAACTGCTCATATGTCTCCTAGCCATCAAAGGGAGGTATTAACATAGCCAAGAAGGTGTGAAATGATGCCAGTTGAACTGCTTTCTAGCCAAAGGGGCTGCTTCACCCCATTGAGAGGTTACGAGTTTGTTTCCAGCCCCCTTCAATATGTCGGAATGGGCAATTAACACCATCTCGCTTACAGTCATACGAGTCTAGAAATGTTTACGATTTTGTGTTTGTCACTGAGTGAATGTGACTTTTTTTTAAAAATTTTTATTAATTTGTCATTAAGTCCAGAAAATCACTATGTTTGTGAGTTAGTGGAAAGTGGACGAGTTGAGTGGTCAGCATCTTAAAGAGCGGGGTCAGAGAGAAAGCATGGCTTTATGGCCACAGTGTTGTCATGTGGCTTTTAGGGTAGGTGATCCACTGGTCTCTGGGGTTGAATTCACAGGCTCAGGCTCTTTGTTCTGGTTGAATAAAGAGACAGAATCAGACATGTATAGGTACCAGTCACCAGTAAGTGGTGAGACGTTAACGCCAAGGCGACATGTTTACGGCGCTGATTAAGGCAGTTCAGCACAGTAATTTAGAGTTTGACTGTGGTCAAAGCAGGGTGGGTCACAGCTTTGAGAGGGTTGGAACATCAATTTACTTGCAAATTGTTTTTTAAGGCAAACAAGGAGAGTGAGGAGAGGTGCTAAAAGGCAGGATATTTAAAAGAAAAAGAAAGACATTGGCTTAGTCTGCACCATTGTTGAGATTTGCTCCATGTGGGAATGAATACCTCTGTGAATCAGAGAATGTATGTATAAAAAAGGGACACAGGTCAGTAGTTGCACAACTTATCAAGACAGTTCTCTGTAGGAATCATCCAAAACTACTGCAGTTTAACTTTTTTATGTACGGTTTTCTTGCAATGCTAAACCCTCTGAGGTGCGACTGGGGTAAAAATATGCTTTCTAGTTCATGCTTGGATGGCAAAATAACAGCGAGACAATTAAACGGAAAGGATGTGATTTCATGAAACATTTTTGAACATCTCTTCTTCCACTGTTTATATGTGGATGAGAAGTGAAACAGTGCAGAGAATATCCACTTACCATAATGTTTGTTTTACCGTGGACAGGACTTAAAGTGATTCTCACAACATAATAACCTTGGCTGAACGTTATCTACACAAAAAATTAAGCAAACATTTATAACATAATCACTATGCTTCCCGTCTGCTGTAAATGTAACTTGTTTAAATAAATGTGGTTAATTTGTTATCTTGCTATATGCTGGGGTAGCTAGCCTTATTTTCTAAGGTTGTAATAACATTTAAGTTTTCTTTTGCCTAAATTACTGACTGCACTGCAGCCATACACTCTTTAACCTCTGTTTGCTTTCTCATATTTTTTCACTTGACTCAAAACCTTAGAGAGGATATAATTTTCTTCCTCTGGCTTGCTTGTTTTTACTGGTGTTGCTGGAGTGGAAGAAGAAAAGATTCTCTCTGGGAATGTAAGTTGGAAGCAAATATCTTGAATGTTTGCATTTTTGGGGCTTGCAGGAACCAAAGCTGACCTCATCCTGGGTGGAGTAAACATCTGTTTTTTTGTTTTTTTTTTCTGCATCCCGTTCATAGAGGAATAGCTGGGCGCTGAGTCTGAAATGGTTTTTGACTCAGAGTAAAAGTGACAGAATAAAACTGTCACTGTGGAGAAATGTTTCTGCCATAATCCAAGAGCACACATTTTCATTCTGAAGGCAGGATTTCAGACCTTTTGTAAGCAAAAGAATTCAAAGTTTTGAGAACAAAAGACATAAAATCAAAATCCTGTTTCAAAATATCTGCTCTTGGATTGTGGCAGAAAAATTCCTCCATATATCTGAACCCGAAAGTTTTAAACTTCTCAGACTCTGTTGTGGTGGATGTGCGAACTGTGAACAATAATGCATGAATCTTCATAGAAAGGCATGTTTTGCTAAAAAGACCTGCATGCACATTACATTTCACAAGGATTTAAATTTCTCTTTTTCTTTTTCTTGAGATGTTGGTGTTTATTAATACACATGAATAAGAACTTCGTCAGCATCTTCTTTATGTCACTTCTTCTTTAAACTTTGGCGCCTTTTCACCAACAAACCTGTTTCCTCTTTCTCAACAAACGCCTACTTCCTCCTTCTGTGTCTCTCAGAACCCTCTCAGTTGCTCTTTTCCTCTACCCGAAGCACTGCACAAACCACTGTGGAGCTCTCGCCTTTGGCTTGTGATGCTGAAAGCTCTCCGTCCGTCTGAAGTTGCTTAGAGAAAGCAGCTTTTCTTTGTTTTCTGTCGCAAAGCTATCGCATCTTTGAGAAGCAGGTTGATTTTTGAGGAAGACTCACTGTCCTGCTGGTTGTCAAGTTTTTTGGGGGGGGGTAAGTTTTCACATCTCTGCTGTGTGTTTTCTTCACGCAACACAGGATGCAGTAGGCCTCAGGGTGTGGTGGTTGTGTTTGATCTACTTTCTTCAACAGTTCTACCATTGGAAACAAATGTTACATTTAGATGCATATTCTGGAGTAGCTATAATCTATAAGTGCAGTTTATATGCTCTTTGACTGACCCAGTGCAAAAGTTATCTATATTTCAAGTGTAGAAGCTTTTTGTATCAAAGAGACGTGAGCTTTTAGAGGTTTGAGCTTTTGAGGTATCATGATTTGAAGGACGGAAACACTCTGAATGTGGTTTGGGAGAAAAAGGCCATACTTATTGGAAAGTAATTACTAGGCAATATGAGGATCCCCACAAATGCTCTTTATGGATTGCATGTTTTCCTGTGGGCCTTATTTTTGCCCTACATTTTTTCCACTTTTGGCAAGTGTAGTCTTTTTTCCTACCTCTTATTTTTTATAGCTTCCAATGTTGTGATTAACTGGGTTTTGCAGAACGTCATCCAAGGACCTCTAATTGATTCTGACTCACTTGTTTACCTCAATCTGCCTGCTTTCCCTGATCACATTAGCGCGCTTAGGGTTTGCTTGTACCTTGCTCAGCAGCTTGTCTGTCTCTCTTTCACCTTATGTGTAGATCTGTTGGAGGTATACCGCAGATTTAGCCCGGTGTGTTGCAGCTGCTTTATGTCACCTCCTGTGGTCGAGACTTTAGCAAGAGCTCCACTGACTGCGTTGCTGGAGTTGCTACATGGTGGTGGAAGAGGCGTTTGACAGGATATCCTGGCTCTGGTGGTGTTGTGAGAATTGGGTTTGGTTTCTGACAAAGAGACCCAGCGGCAAGAGTCACCAAGATGTTGTAGTCTTTCTTGTTTAACTTCCAAACATTTGAAGATGTAACCCATCCGCTACAATGTTATTTGGGAGGAACTAGTCGAGCTCCAGTATTTTTAAAACTGTTGGCAGTCATATGTTTTTCCCTCAGAGGATTGTACTTCCTCTTTTGGTTGAACGCCACACTCTTAAAGTCTGACCCCAGACTTCACCTTTTTCCCCTTCGTCTCCTGTCTGTATTTATAGCCGTTTTTGCTGATCCCTTTCTCCCCCACTCTTTTTATTGTAAATGTTAGCAGGGAAGAACTACAGCTTTGAACCAAGTAGAAAAGACAATACCTCATTTATTTAAATGCTAACTAATTTATTTAACTTTTCAAGCAGCTGTTTTTTTGACTCTTAGCTCTCTGCTCTGCTTTTGCATAAATATTTTTGCAACAATGTCAGTTCCCACATGTGTCACTGCAGCCAGATGTCCAGACAGGATGAGTGACATACACTTAACATTTTTTCCACAACAACAGTTAGAATTAGAAGTAAAATGTATTGCTTCCTAACTGCATGCGGTGACATTCAGTCAGAACCCCACAAACCCAAATAGTTTGTTGTGGTTCACAAATGGTAAGAACTGGCTAATCGTTATCATAATAAATCACAACTCTTATCACAAGGAGATTTTTATTTTTTTTTTTGATTAAAAAGCAAATATAATGGCTGCCAACCCCCAATTGAGAGTGGGCACAAAAGCAATTTTCTGTTTTCAAGCTAGCCTTCCTTGTTTCTCCTCGCTTCCTGTAACAATCTAACGAAACCTCCACCTCTAAAATGTTTTTGCTCACAGAACATACCAAACACCTACCATGCATGTTGTGCTTTTTTTAAGATAAAATCTCTCAGAAGGCGATGCAGACCAACTGAGTGCTAACTTTAAAACCCGCTGCCACTTGTGATAAACTTCATTTATCCTGACTGTGATAAATGTGGCCAAATGTATCTTTGCGCTATGCTGCCACACAAAGTACTACAATTACTATCTTGTGGGAGATTTTTTGATGTCATTGCTGGTTTTGGGGGATTTTTCTGACTGCAGGCCTTGTGACAAGTCCTTCAGTGTTTTTGACCTCTGATAAATCCATCTATGTATAAATTTAAAACGTGCGTCCTTAAATATCATAGATAGTTACTGTATATTTTTAAATATTGGAAGTGTCCAAGCCCTAAACATTCAGAGTCGGCACCATCTCTTTGATTCCGTCATTATTTATGTAGCTAAATTCAGCTGCAGTGTGTGTGTGTGTGTGTGTGTGTGTGTGTGTGTGTGTGTGTGTGTGTGTGTGTGTGAGACAAACATTACTCCAGGATTAGCAGCGAAGATGCAGCAAGGTGAGGATAGACTAATGAACTTGATTAACTAGTCATGAAGTGTGAGCAGATTTATGTCAGCAGAAGCTTCGGCTGCTAGCAGCCCTGCACGACTTCAGGTGTGTGTTAGTCAGGAGGTAACGCATCAATAATGACCTCGAAGAGGCAACTGCTGCTTCTCTAAAGTCACTGCTGACATCTTCAGTATAGAAAGAGCTAAAAAAAAAAAAAAGTGCTAACAATCTTAGCAACCGTCATTCTATAGTGAAAGATATAATTCCTGAACATTTAAAAAAACTATTGGATATAATTACCAATAATCTCAAGAGTGGATGTTCAAGCAAGTTCACCCAGAGGTCAGGTTGTGTAATCTGCGGAGAAACCGCCAAAACAGAGCTGCATCAAAGACTTTTTAGACCTCAGATAGTACAGTAATTACTTAAAAAATAATAATAATAAAAAAACAGTTTGTTTGAAGAGAATTTTATGAAAGAAAACATTCAACGTAGCATCTGGATAAACTACAACATTTCTTGAAAGCGTTTCTTTTGAACAGTTGTATAATAACTTTCTATGCCTGTTTGCGAATAGAGAAGCTTTAATAAGCACGAGGCCATCTGCCTGACTATTGAATCTGCAGAGCAAAAGGACAGTAATCTCAAGTGCAGCAGCGAATCTTAAAATGCAATCAAAAAGCCAAAAAGTGCGTCTGTAAGTTTACAATGAAGAGAGGGCCAAAATCTAAAGATATGTATATCATTATATGCAAGATACAGATTGCATAGCTGACGCATGCTGTTAAATGATGGAATGAATTTTGTATTTTTGTAGAACTGTTCCTTCATCTAGATAATTTTTAATCAAATTTTATGCCGCAACGAGGAAAGCAAATAACTTTGTATTTCTTTGAGTAAGACCACAAAACTGTGTAGGCCTCTTCTGGTTCAAGTAATAACAACTCTTGCTCATGTAGAATCAAAATTATAATAACAAGTTGCAAACCTTTTGTTCTGTCATACAGGAGCCAAAGGGTGTATTATACAAACACACAAAGTGCAACATAATCACCCTATGTGTAATGTGTGTGCAGATGTTGTAAGGTGTCAAGATCAAAGCAAGTGTAGCTCTCAGCCCTCATGCACAGAGTCTGTGACCTTTTGTCTCAGTTTGCACATAAAGGATGGAGCAAACAAGCGTGGAGCCCTGCAGCAAGCTGGGCCCCTGTAGAGGCATCAGATGCAGAGCTAGAGGGCACTCTTTTGAAACCCACCCAGCTCAAAAACAGAGATACTGTGAACATTAACAATGTTTGTTCAAAAAAGAAAAAGAAAAAAACAAACCTTTATTAAATAGACTGCATTAGACAGCATTGGTTTCTGCTCCTTTTATCTGCAGTTGTCATAAACAACAGAATCATAATGATTAATGTACCAAACTCAAGCAGTAAGAATAGGCTTTAGGCCATATTACCTTTGAAGCTAGAGTACTTAAAATATAAAACTTCTGTATACAGTGTAAAAAAAGGCACATTTTAAATCTTTTTTTAATGCGCAGTATAATTTCACAACTAAACTGTTTTATTTATTTTTTTAACTAAAATTAAGGGTATTTTTTGGAGGGCTTTTAATAAGGGGTGCACCGATTTATCCACCGGCCAATTTATCGGTGCCGATTTCCTTAATTTTGGGAGATTGGTGATCAGCCGATTTTTACATATGAAGCCGATCTTATCCATCGATCTTATCTAGCTTGGCAAAGGTCTAAGAATCAACCACTGTCCTGCTTTGCTCTCCGGTGAGAAAGGTTTGACTGACAGACCGGCCCACCAAGTCATGTCTGCACATTTACAATTAACAATACAGTAGTGACCCTGCTGTTGCCAACTCAACAACTTTCTTGCTATATTGAGCAACATTTCAGACAAAAAAAAAAAAAAAAAAGCATCGGCCAAAATCGGAATCAGCAGGTTAAGCTTTTTAAAAGATCAGTAATCGGTGATCGGCCAGAAAATTGCAATCGGTGCACCCCAGCTTTTAATGAATTTGTAAAACCTGTGAAAATGTTACAATTATATAAAAAGATGTAATTTATTTTATTTAAAATTTAAATATATTGCTTTTGATCTAGATTAAATGTAATTTAGAAAAGTTAGGCACTTTGAAATGGACTAAAATATGTCAATACTTATTCACACCTCGTGTCATTTAAGATAAACATTGATACTGAACATATACATGTCTTTATTTTTTAAATTGGAGATTAAAATGTAAACAAAACTTCAGACAGTTTAACAGTTATTTTGTTTTTTTTTAAATATTCTATTGTATAGTTAAAACAAGCCCTTGAGTTTTTAATGGAGACTACATTTAAGCAGGAATCAGTGGTTTTGCCTGCATCCGGTCTCTCAGACCACAGCAGCTTAAATGTCAGAGAAATATCGCAGGTCAACCTCAAATCATCTATAATTTGAGCACTGACATAATCTGCATGGTGCATGGGAAAAAAAGGATGACACTTAATAAATGCCTGTTAACTGAGCCTTTCGATTCTTCATCAAGGGCAAGAAGCAGGTGGGGTGAAAGGTCAAACTGCTGCCTAACGTTCCCTCGCAGCATCACGGCTCCTCTTCAAAGATCATTGGATAAATTTTCTCACACATTTTCTCACACATTTTCTCTTCATTGTGAACTCCGTGGAAAAAACCTGCAGTTATTCTGTTATATAATATGAAAGATTTCAGGTTCTTTTTAATCAAGTTTTGACATCCAAAATATGCATTCTAGTTGTTACCCCATTAATGTTGGTGCTCTGCTTTCATATTCATTTTTCTTTGTGTGTTTTTGTTTTGCAATATCATTTGCTGCATTTCCACCTCTTGTATTGCAGCCTTTTGTTGCTTTACTTTCATTTACGCTGAGTGCCGTGTTCGATCAGCGTCTGCCTCCTTTAAGCTTTATTACCTCCTACTTCCTTCCTCCTTCCATTTCCTCTCATGTTTCTTTGAGTTTCTCAGCCATATCCTCTCTTTATTTTTTTTCTTTCCTTCTCTCCCCTCTCTACAGATGAGGTGACCCTCACATAACACTGCATGAATTATTAAGGGGAAACCAAGCTCTGCCCATCCAGTCTGTGGTCATCTCTCATCTATTCTTCCTTTTGCTCTTTCGCTTTCACTGCACTATTTATTGATGCTTGTGCTTTGAACCTCTTGATCCAATCACAGTTTTGTCATCCATTTCAAATCACTTTTTAGATATTTTTGATTTTCTGAAAATCGGGAAGTTATGGTTAGGTGTAATATTCCACATTAATCTAAATGAACACTTAAAATATATCACTCTGTGTGCAGCTAGTTTCTGAAATAACTTTTCAAGAATATTCTTTTGAGATATATATGTACTATAGATATAGATATATTTACGCTAGCACATTTCAATAGATGTACTCTTGTGATACAATGAGGCATTTTCAAAGGAAATGAGACAGGAGAATCTAAATATCTTTTCTAATGTCTGGATAAAGTTCTGCATAGTCTAACCTTGCACAACAGTATGACTGACAGAAATCCAGAGGATGACGGTGGGGCACAAGTCATCAAATGTGAGAAAACAAAGTCAATGGACAAATGGGTGCAGGGAAGTTGAGCCGAGTCCTGACAGCCAGAGTTCTCTGCAGCAAATAAAAAACAGAGAGATGTTTCTCTCCGGGAGCTTTTTTGACCTTCCAGCAGAGCAGAAAATAAACTTTCACTAGTTCAGAGTCGACTAAACGAGGTTGGAATAAATCAACCTGCTCTGACGTGATGAGCGCTGACAGCAGATAGCTCAGTATCAAACCTCCATTTACAATAAACGACTATGATGAGATGTCGGAGTGACACAATGGGAATTGACACACAGATCCGTAGGCCTGTAAACACACGGTCAAACACGCAACAAAACAAAATCCTGAATCTTGTTGCTTTGAAGTTGTTTTCAGGAGCGGTAGAGGGAAGGAAAAAGAACATGCTAATCAGATGAGGCTTTCTTGTAAAGCTGCTCATGGTGTGGTGGTGTGTTGCACTGCTTTGTCTCTAAATTAGATTTAAGCCTGTTTTTTAAAGAGATGTGCCCCGAGTGCCAGCATTGAGGTTGGTGTGTGTGTTCCTGCATGTTTGTGTGTCTTTCCAGCCAACAATCCCAGAGGGTAACCATGTTTGCGTCATCTGAAGTCACTGTTAGATGACAAGATGTTTGAAATAATATACTCATACACACAAAGCATAACCTCAGAGTTTTTATTGGAGCCAGCCTTCAGGCTGCAATGCAGTATTCTTGTCAGGAGGACAGCCTCTTATTTTGGAGAGAACAGGCTCACAAACCTCCCCTCATCAGTTGCATGCGAATGATCAATTTCGATTAGATCTGAGGAGACCCACCGGTATTTAAATGGCAGTTAAAAAGGTCTGTGATGTACATTGCTTTCTGGTTTGAACTGAAAAGCACAAATAGAAGTCATGTTTATTTCTGTGCCGCCGACAGCGGGGTTGTTCTCGACAGTTTATGCATCTACCCACAATGCATTGCAGAGAAGAAGAGAAAAACTAGAGCTCTGCAGGTGAAAATATTTTTCTCTGATAAAGAAACAATGACCTTGCATCTTTTGATAATGTCTTATTTTCAGTCATTGCTGTTGATCAGTAGGACATCATGTATTTCTCTTTAAACAGATTAAATTTCTTTTCATCTAGGTATATAAATGGGCTCCAGTTTTAGTTTTGCATTTGTACTGACGGTCGTCATCCGAATGAGAACTACTGCGTGCACAGACAGAGTTTCCGTCCATTAGAGGGACTCGGGGAGAACTTGACTTTTTGTGGTTGCATAGAGGACAGGATGTACTCAGTGATGTTGTGGTAGGCAAAATACTCTCTTAGAAATCTGGGATTTCTGTTGTTTTTTCTGTAACAGCTAAAATACATAGCATGTAAGCCTCACAGTATTTAATAAAGTTGCTTGGTTCTACTTTTTTTTATAAGTAGAAAAAAAGAACCGTTACTACTGGTGACTATTATATGAATAATAATCACATTTGTAACGTGTGTGTTGTTATTTTAACCTTGATAAACTGACTTAAACAAAAAAGAATACAGGCCAACTTAATTTTCTTGTTTGTAGTTAAGATCTTATTGCACAGAACATAATGTCTATTTGTCGTTCTGGTCAGGATAACAAGCTGATTTAGTTTGTTTATTGTTCAATCTGCTCAGGTGACAAGTTTATAGTCAGCTGCTTAGCAGATAATCTGAATTACCTTCACAGAGATGAATGACAACTAGCAACAAACTCGATGGCCATTTTATTAGGTAATTCTATGGAATTGTATTTTTACACAAACTGTGAATCATATCGCTGCAACTCAATGCATTTACTTATATAAAAGTGATATAGTGAAGTTCAAATCGAGTATTAAAATGGGAATGAAAGAGGATTTAAGTGACTTTAAATTGGTGTGATTATTGATGAGAGATGGGCTGGTATGAGAAACCTAACTTTCTAAACTCTTGCTGTACCTTTTTAACAGTAACCAGTCCATGCTGGCAAGTACAGTGTTGGCAAATAGTAAGAAACTATGTAGTGTATAAGTGGCTGTTGTCATAGATAACCACTAACACATAGAAATGCTATTGTGCTGTGATAACCATGTGAAAATCTTCAATTCATTAATTACTCCTTTCTTTGCAAATTACAGCTACATTAATATATTGAAGGAGACGCCACATGGAAACTCCTGCAAATCTCTAGGGCTGGATATATTTTATATTTTTTTTAATTGCTTGTTGGGTAGTAAAAACCTATTTTGTGTTCCTTGTTAAGTTTTAACGGGATGAAGAAACCAAAACTGGTTCATTCTTACAATGCCGTGTTTCCTCTAATTCTGGTTTAGAATGTGAAACGTTGCTGCAAAATCAATTTACAACCCATCATTTAGTCTAGATGAATCCAGACGCTATTAACCTTTTTCTTTCCTATAAGAAGGTTTCCTTTTGCTTTTCATTTGTTTTGATAGAAATCAAAACATTCACTCCTATCATGCAGTGCTAACCATCTTCGATGTGGCATGTAGTTGTGCTGAAGCTAAATGTGTTGTATTCTATACCTCATTTTTCATTCATGCAATACAGTAGACACAACTTGGCCTGTGGGGAGCAGAAAAGTGTTTCTCCAGAAATGTCCAACTTGTCCAGGCGCTGTTAAGAGATAAAATAACAATACTATTTAATCTTCTCAAATGCCTTACAATCCCGAATACAGATTCCTAGCAGTCGATTCATTTCAGTGCAGCCCGTAGTGGTGACCCAAGCATCCGACCATCAGACCAACTGCTGCTAAACATGTGGCTTAAGTCTCGACAGGCTGTGACGGTTTCAGTCAGTGTCTCTTTGTCTTTACTCTTTCCTGACACAGACGTCTGCATGTTGATGACTAACATGTTTCCATCTGCCAAAGATGAGTTAGCAAATCACACATGAGTGTATATATAAATTACCACAGGATGTACAGTGTTGTGAAAAGTATCTATTCTTTCCTCTTCTGTTTTAGCTTTTTTGTAACTTATTTGTGTTGGTTTTTTTTCTTTTTTTTTTTGGGACAGGGTTAAAAAAAAGCACAAGTAAACGTAAAAATCGTTCAGATTTCGTCCTCATTTGTTACTGGCAAAACATCTGTCTAAATCAACCTTACCCTATGTTATAGAATAGCCACTACAAAAATGTAACATGCTAATCAAGTTACACTTTTACATCGTCGTGAAGGAATTTTGGTCCACTCTTCAGAATTGATTTATTTCAGCCACATTATCTTAAGCTGGAATTTTGACCCGGCCAATCCAAGACTTTTAGTCTCAGCCAATATTTTCCAGTATTTAGCTGTTTGTTTTCATCATGCTGCAGTCAGCGCCTTGGTATTTACCATTAAACATTATTTATTTCAGCACAAGTTCATAGTGGAAAATAAAAAGGCAATCTTTCAAATCTCCCATATGCTGAGCGTCTCCGGAAATATTTAACATATATTACAGAACCGGTCTGCTGTTGAATTAGTTTAACTCATTCATATCTCTGTGGAGGGACTTGAGCAGATGTGACTTGAGTATGTCACCCGTTTTAGAAAGAAAATCACACCGAAAGCTCAAGCTATTGCTGTAGCAGCTGCCATGACAACTGCCTCTTGAATTAAGGTTATGTGGATTATTATGGGGTGACTCACACGCAAAGCTAGGGAACTATTATTATGTATATTCTCTTTGATTTATTGTATATTTACAAAGAGCTGTGTGTTTTGTTTGGTTGAACTGTGACTTTGGGTGCAGAGGTTTTCTCTGTTTTGTGTGTGATGAATGGACACGTTCCCCCACTCACCCTGTGCATAACCATGCATACATGATTTATATATCAACATTCAAAATGTTCTGCTCAATGATGCTCTCACAGGAATTTGTCCCAGACAGTTTTTATGCATTATGAATTAAGATAAATTAAAAAAAAAGTAAACCAAATTCTTCATCAGAAACTTGGATGTTCCGAGCTTTCCAGACAGGGATAAATAATAAATAATTGATGGTATATGCTGTATGAAACTTACACTTTTCCACTTTATAGCTGTGAGCAGTAGTAGGTTTCATTAGATCTCCCCCTGCATATACACGCACACACAAAGCCCCACTTGTGTGCTTCAGACTGGCTGTGATTTGGCCGTTTTTTGGGGGGGGGTTTTTCGCCACTGGTCTTCTAACTGGCTTCTCTTGGAAATCCACTGGGTTTTTCAGGTCAGTCTGGTTGCTGGCGCCTCCCTCACATATCGTGCTTCTTTATGCCCTCTCAAGAGTCCTAATTCAGGTTGGAGGAACCCTGGATTATGAGTTCAGTGCTGTGGTGTGTGCATTTATTACCTTCAGGAGCAGGGAGGCTCTTAGCTGGCTTTGAGTTTGAATCCAGTGAGCGCATCATTGTTTTTGAGTAAACGTACAGATTTAGAGTATGTTCACACGTTGACTTGTTAAACACCTGGGTCATCATCTTTTATGTACTGTAACTAATCTGTGGTTAAAACAGTAGTTGTCAAATTTCAGTTTGCAGGGTTTTCTTTATTTTCTTTTGTTCAGGAAATCCTTTTTATGCAAACCCTTTGATTGCACTCTCCATACACTTTCACATATCAAAGAAAACGTGCTGTCATCTTCAGATTGTCATAATGGGCAATGAGAATGAAATACTTTTGTTTACTTCAATCTGTTTAAACTGTTATTTTTTTTAGAGTAGATGGACTGATAATACAGCATACAGGCTCAAAATATATCCATACACGCACAAATTTAGATCTGTACTAATATTTAAATAAATGTCCGTTAGTGAGTTGCCATAAACACTTTGCATCTATTACCAAGCTTCCTGCATGATTCTAGTTCATTTTTGTCACCCATTCTTATGATCAGGTGGATTTAATTTAAATTGTCTGGTTTCTTAGCACAGAGCTTTTACACTTGATTCATACATTACTAATAGGTTTGATGTCAGCGTCGTTCCAAAGGTTTATTGATGGCTTCTGTTCTGTCCATTTCAAACCCAGTTTAGATTTTCCTGCTTTTAACCCAATTGTGTCCAACTCTCATGTGTTTTTTTTCCGGTTAATATCAGGTTAAATTTGAAGAATCTTCACTATGTGACCAACTGTTTGAACCTGTAATACTGACAACAAAACATCCCCGCAGTAAGACACTGCCAGCCAGACGTCTGCAATTTCTCACTGCTCACAGAAATGTCTTTGAACTGTGTCTTATATAACCACAGACCTCTGGACCAACGTGCTGCTCTTTCTGTTTGTAGATTTGGATGAACCATCTCTAGAATTGTTTGACAGTGGTGTGAGGCAGCGAGACGTGCGCCAAACACTCTCCCGGCAGCCATGCCGCCGCCGGCAGACATCGTCAAGGTGGCCATCGAGTGGCCTGGGGCCTTCCCTAAGCTCATGGAGATAGACCAGGTGGGTGTCTTATAAAACACTGTTATTCTTTATCTGTTACATCGACACATCACTAGAGTTAAACAGCTGAGGATTTGTTAACACTGTATACAGAATACATATTTAGTGTGAACACACTGGTGCACAATAGTCAGATTTTGTGTAAATAACAAAGACGCTCGGGGGCAACAGGAAGGTGGGATCCGGGCTTAAAGCAGCTTCTCCATTTTTCTCAGTAATGAGTCTAATTAGCCCAAAGGTAGGGCTCTTCATTAAAGATGTCTAATGGAAAAACACAGCTACACAAGCACAGCTTCAAAGTTATTACACTGACTGCGACAAATCAAGTTTTCTGTATTAACCAAAGTCTTTAAAATCCGTTTTAATTCTTAAGTAGTACTTTGAAGTCCTTGCACCAGTTTATTTGATAGTTGAGTTGTGATTAAAATTATATATATGTTGGATCCCATATAGAGTTGTTTTCATACTCGCTGCAAGTTCACCAATACACCCAGACGGCAAGACGGGTGTATGGTCTCACATGACTGAGACGGGAAGATTGCGAATAAAGGTTTCATCACTCTCAAACTATTTTTTTCAAGAATTTGTTTATTGTTTGATCAGAGATTTGATTTAGAAATTCAGACTTCTTAAAAGATTTTACTATAATGTAAATTTGATGCTCTACACCACATTCTTACCATAGCATCAACAGATATTCACACTCAACAGCAGCTTGTAAATGAGTTACGTCTATATAGCAAATACAAAAATAATCTTGACTGCTCATTCAGTGGGATTTAAAAAACAAGTTTGGTTCTCTTTTCTTCTTTTTTTTTGTAGAAATTTCTCCCTCTAACACCCACTCAGACACAGATGAGCGCATTATGGACGTGTTGTAAGGTTCATATTATTGGCTGAGGACTCATTTTGATTTCGCGACTGTTGGAGGCTCAGCTTTTGAGCTACAGTAACAATATTAGCCTGTTGTGATGATTTGTGATCCAACAAGCCAAAAAGTGAGCCTCCTCTTAGAAAAACAATTCATCTTTATGGTTAGTTTTGAGAGAATCTCTGTTATGCAATATTGCGCACTTCCTCTAATAGGCTCTTGTTGCTATTTAGAAGATCCATCAGACATCGGCTGCTGAGATTCTCACAGTGTGATAATTATGAGTGAAAATAAATAGCATAATCAGTTTAAAAGAGCATTTGCTTTTATAATAGTGATGGGAAGTGCTCTTATAGTTTCCATACTTTACCTGTCAGAGCTTTTATTGACCAGAAATATTTTTCAAACTGCCATGTTGGTCTTTCCGTAAATAAGAAAAAGGCTTATCTGTGCGCGGGTAGCAACATGTGGAGGACGAGTAGCGTTCCCTTACTTTGCGCTCCACACAGAAAACACATTCACGTCTTCTGACAGCTTGTTAAAACGACTTCAAACTATAAAAGCAGAAAGTTTTGTAAACGTCTGTTTAACTATATCAATAAGTGGCCTATGTCTACTGGGAAATCTAACAGCACATATTGCAAATCTCACCATATTAAATCTACTTCACAAAGCACTGAATTTCTCCTACATTTTTGCACTGTATTCTGCCTTCATGCTTTAGGTTCAGTGGTAACTATGAGGCAAATCTGACTGCTTGCTTTTAACTCCACTTTGTTGTATTGTTAGCTAATTTAAGAACATTTTATCACATTTCTGATCCTAAAATTGGTTTACGTTACATAATTTTAATTACTTAAACAAAATATCAATTTGGGGTTTTGATTTGCTGCAGTGGGAGCTGGACAAAAAAATTGAAAAAAAGAAAGAAAAACAAAGTGGCCTCTAACATGAAAGTATGTAGTTAAACAAGAACTTATGTTTAATTTATCATCTTTAGATTCATTGAAATGCTGATAACTGAACTGCTTTGAAGTTGAACAATTTGCTTAAACGCACTGGCTGCTAATTTAAGTAGAATATTAACCTTTTTTACATTCTCATTATGGCCTGTTCTGACCGTTTGTCTGACGGTGTCTGACAAACGGTGAGTAACTCAGTAATAAAATAATTAGCCCAAATAATGACTACCTTGCATAAAGAGGACACGTTTGCTGTTTGATTCCACATACAGTGTGTAATGTGGTCTTTTTCTCTGTGCCTGTGTGTGTGCGTGTGTGTGTGTGTGTGTGTGTGTGTGTGTGTGTGTGTGTGTGTGTGTGTGTGTGTGTGTGACTCACAGATGGGTTAATTACTGTACAAGCTATGAGTCACTGAGGCAACTGGAGCTACAAATGCCCTTCTCATTGGATAATCCAATGAATGAAGCATTGAACTATGGAGTACTTGTGCTTCTGGTTTTGCTATGAGTCGTTTGGAAAAAATACAGAGATTAGATTGAGGAATGTGCTGAGATGTTTTACGAACGACTTATTTATCTTAATGTAAATTGGCTTTAGTAGAGTTTTGCATCTTAATCTTGAATACACCTGCCTCCATCGCTCGTTCCTCCGCTTTTCTCCAACTCTCTTATCTGTCATCTCTCTCTCTCTCTCGTTCCACCTATTTTTTTTCTCCTCCTCCTTGTCGATCTTTGCCTCTCCCTCTCATTCATCCCCCCCGCTCACTCCTCCTCCCTCCTTTGTGTTGTGACTGTGAAACTTGTGCTCTTCCTCTTCTTCTCTTGTCCTCCACCACCAGCCCTCCCCTCCCTTTCCTGCCTCTCCTCCTTCTCCACCTCCTCCTCTTGCATCTCCTCGGTACAATAGGCCCTGCAGTAGCATATGGCTGTCTGAGTCATGCGATGAGGAGTGGGCTTCTGCTGCTGCTTGAGTTGTCTGAACCCAGCAAAAGATTGTTCATTTATAAGCGGGGGTGTGCGTGAATGCAAATGTGTGTGTCTGCTTTTGTTTTGTTGTTCTGTTAATTGTTGATGTGGGTACAGCCCCTTCTTATGCGATTTCATTATGTAGATGTGCTTGTATGGGAGCTGTTTTAGTGCGGATGCTGATGTGTTTGTGTTCGTATCCGGCTTCTGTCAGTTTTTGTGTTGTCTAATTATCTGGTTGAGGTTTGCAAGTTCACTCTTAACGAGTACTAGTTAAACACTCACGGGTTGAAACTGAATTAATTCATGTTCATAGCTCACCACCTAAAATTCAGAACTTCCACTCAGCTTCTGATGCTTGACCTTTGTCTCTATAAAGGGATATAACCTCTAAAATGATGTTATAAGACAGCATGTAGGCTTTGGCAGCCTCTTTATTTCCGCTTAATTTTGCACTCATTCACATTATTTTCCTGCCTAATTTGAATACTCCGCTGTATTTGTCTTTAATTTCACTGGCATATGGAAAGATAGAAAAATAACAATCCAGCCTCTTTTTTACTACACAAACAGGAACAAAGATGCACCAACAATGCAGATTTTATTACAACACTGTTGAATTCAAAGCATTTATGAAATGTAGAA
Source organism: Alfaro cultratus (assembly GCA_903066825.1). Taxonomy (NCBI): domain Eukaryota; kingdom Metazoa; phylum Chordata; class Actinopteri; order Cyprinodontiformes; family Poeciliidae; genus Alfaro; species Alfaro cultratus. The sequence goes on along the minus strand of CAEFZX010023916.1, from coordinate 21,585 downwards.
AGCATAAAGTTGGTCATAAAATGGGTTTATATCAAGTTGCCTTTGAAAGACTGGAGTTTCGTTGCCCTGTCCTGCAGCATGCTGAAGTGTCTTTGAGAAAGACGGGTGTTCCCTGAGCTGCACGCAAAGTCTTTTTTGGATATAAAAGTGAGAATAATTAAAGACTTGCATATAAAGTGTAATAACATGCACACACGTCCAACAGGCAGCACTCTGCGTGTCTGTATTACAAACTCCTTGTAAGACATTTGGCAAAATATAGCGAAACAACAACAAAAAAAAAGAAAAAAATGCTGCTTTGTATTCTGAGACAAGGACAGTCATCCCAACAAATGGACTAGTCATTTCATAGGAGAGACGTATATAGAAATATATTTAATGTCTGACTCAAAACATTTGCATTTTCTCAGAAATGCCGATAAAAGTGCAAAGAAGCGTAGTGTTTAAAAAAGGGTTTTGTTGGGAAAATGTTTTTCAACCAAAGGATGGGAAGAAGCTCTCTGCCCCTGCTGTTATTAATTACTTGATAAAAACAATATTTGTAACCTATAGAAAATGTGGACTTCAAGTCATAGGCTACTGACGGCCCAGTGAATAGTTTTGTTTTGAGGACAGAAATGCTACAACTATTGATCTGATTTACAAGGCTGCACAACAAATGTCATAGGATTAAACAGATTTACTTCGCTGGAATGTTTGGGCTGCAGAGCACCGTTTACCTTCAAAAAACCAGCAATAGTTGACTTTCTCATTTGACCCAATGCATATTTACATTTTTTTATCTTCTTTCTCAGTTCTTAGTGCACTGTACTCCAGGGCGTACATCACAAAGCACAACCCTGCTGCATTGTGACAATTATAGGACAACAAAGCCAAAATACTGAACTGTACATCTATGCATAATGACACAGAGGCTGCAGTGATCCAGATCGCCTAATTCAATTATACCCTGCTCAGTATGCGACCTTATTTACTTTATGTTTATCAAAAAATGATGTTTAGATTTAGAGGAATCTGAATGACTTGGATTATTTGAAAGAGGAACAAAATAGATTTTGCAGAGGAAAAGATGCATAACTTTTTTTTTTTGTACTTGCTGTCTGACATTGAATCCTCCTAAACATTTTCTGTTCTAGGTGAGTTAAGATCACCAAAATAGTCACTATTTGCTAAATGCCTGGATAGCGAGATTTCTTGCAATTACATTTTTCATACCCACAAGTTTACATTCTCTGCAATTATTCTGTCTTTTCTAAAATGTTTTGGAAAGACTAGAATTTATGTCTTCACGACATCTGACATACTCAAACATACTATTTCTTATTGTGACATTTTAAAAAAACAACGCGATATCTGAACCTCATATAAAAATATAAATATGTCAGTGCCAAATGAACAAAATGAAAAGAGCTGAGGAAAATAACCGAAGCTGACTCGAGAGTGCCCTTATTCACAGTGTAATAAGTCTGGTATGAACATAGTTTAAAAGGCAACTATTAGTATTCCAAAAGCAACAAAAGAAATGCACAAATGCATTCAGTGACAAAAACCATCATCACATTTTGGAGGAAAAAGGGGAAGCTTACATATGTGAGAACACTGTCTTAATTATGAAACATAGGAGTGGCGACATCGTGTTATAGTGGTGCTTTGCTGCAGAAGGGACTTGTTCACTTAAAAAAAATAGATAGCATCATGAGGAAATGCAGTGTAGAAATATTGTAGCAACATATCAGGACATTAACCAGTCAGTTTTTTGGTTTTCACACAGCTCTGAAGTCAATCCAAGAGAACAAACCTGACTTGTTTACATCGGTTATATATGACAAAAAAATGTGCTTCATTTAGTCACTTTGCATATTTTTCCATTCTTTTATGACTTTGCAAGTATTGTTCGTGACCAGTGTTGTATTGCTATGGAGCCACTCTATCAGTTCTAAACTTTGATTAGCGGATGAGTCATTGGGCACCAAAGAAATGAACACTAAGTGAAAAGTCTTCACATTTTGTTTTCAATAGAAAAATAGGTGTTAATTAAAAGAAACTAAATTGTTTATGAGCAGACTGAGCTCCCACATCCACATTGTAACGCCTCCTAACAGCTTCATTGGGTTTGAAAAAGAACATCAGAAGCTCTGCGTCTCTTTTGAACGCCTTCGAAAACATCCAATAAAGTGTTACTGTTATGAAAAGTTGTTGTCTCTCACCGCCTCGTAAGATTCGGTTTCTGAATCTGCTTTGGATTTTGTTAGTTCGTGCCATTTCAGAATGGTTGAAGAATGCTTGTTTGTTTTTCCATCTGGAAAAGGAAAATTGGAAAAATATTTGTGTTTACGGATGTTTATACCCATCATATTGTATAAATGTTGTGTCCCTCTGTCTCTCCTTTTGTGTCTGCTTCCTTTTATTCCCTTCTTTGTTCCAAGTGTCTTTTGTGCCTTCCAGACAATTTTTTTATTCTGCTATCCTTCATTTATTGTCTTTCCTCTATTTACCTCCTTTCTTTATTGTTTCTTTCTTTAGCTTATCTCTTTAGTCCTTTTATTTTGTCCTACTTACTTTGTCTTCCTGTTGTTTGATATTTCTTTGTGACATTTGCACCTCCCTGCTTTTCTTTTCTTTTCTTTCCTTCCAAAACCTTTCCTGAGTCCTTTATTCTGTCATTCCTCCTTTATGTTCTTCTTTGCACATATTCTTCCTTGTGTTTTCCTTCTGAGCTGTGTTTTGTGGAGGCTCCATATCTTAAAGCCTTTCCACTGTAGTTCGTAGTTTGAGTGTGGAATCTCTCCATAAAAAATGTAGAAACCTGAGGGTTTGGTAACAAGTCGGCTGCCGTGTACAAATCAATACAAGTAAGGTTTACGTGGGATTTGATGGGAATTTATGAATGTTTACAAACATTGCTTAGGCTATCGTCAATTCTGCATTTTGACTGTGTACTTTAAAACTACTTGAGACTAAATTTTAAAGCTTAATCTTTTCTGTTCCCTCCTATTCTGCCCACATATGTTCCCTAATCTAAATCAAGAGACAAGTTTCACTTTCATTTTTTATTTTTTTTTGGTTTGTTTTACTAAAGTTTTTTTGAGGAATTGAGAAGTTGTGGTGCTAAAATCTTGTTCATCTTAGCATTGTAGTGCTAAGATGAACAAAAAGTTTTAAAATGCAATTAAGAATGTGAACTAATGTTATCCTAAAAGCTTCTAGAGGCAGAATCCCTCTGCTGTGGCCTCAGAAGGTCTTTTAGCACAGCACAAAATGAAGGAAACAGAGCAATAGACTACACATGGTTGGCAAACTCAGAACAGCAGTAAGACAAATAAACAAGATGAACAGTCTCTCATTGTTCCAGCCCTGCTGTTTGAAATAATTGCAGCCCACTCTGGATTGAGTGGAACGTCAGTCTGGACTGTGAACCTAATGTAGTTTTGTCTTTATCCACAGAAAAAGCCTCTTTCAGCCATTATAAAGGAAGTGTGTGAGGGGTAAGTGTGCTGCATGCATCGGAAAGTGCTTATTTTTCATTATACATTTTTGAAATGCTATTAGGTTCAAAACTTTCTTCACCTTTTAATATCAGCTAAAGTGTTCATGTTTTTATTTTTATTTGTTTTCAGATGGTCTTTGGGCAGCCATGAAACCTATGCTCTGCAGATTGCCGATGCAACAAATTTCTACATCACAGAAAAGGTTTGGTTGTCAGATTCTTCTTTTTTTTTCCACTATAGCCTCCATCTGGGACGAAAGAGAAGCTATGAGCGCTTGCTGATTTGTGCTTGTGTGTTGGAAATCTTCCACAGAATCGCAATGACATCAAAAATGGCTCCATCCTGCGTCTAACCACTTCTCCCGTAAGTTTTAACTTCTCTGAACAACATTTAATAAAAAAAAAGAAAACCAAACAACATTCTAATTCACTATGAAATGTTGTCTTTTCTCCTCTAGTACCAGACGGCCCTCCAGCTTCATGAACGGATCCAGTCATCCAGCATGGATGCAAAGCTGGAGTCACTGAAAGACCTGGCCAACGCTTCCAGGGACATCACCTTCGCGCAGGAGTTCATCAACCTGGACGGCATCTCGCTGCTCACTCAGATGGTGGAAAGTGGCACTGAGTAAGTTAAACTGTTTGCTCGTCTTACACAGTGTTTTCCTTTCCCTTCAGATAATTTTTCTCTCCTCTCATTTTCCAAAATGTGTTTTCATCTGAATTTGGAAAGAAACCATTGACATTTATTTACATTTCAAAATAAATATGCTCTAAGATTTCAAGGATGCTAACTCAAATTAATCCTCTGAACAGTTTTTGCATTTTTGTTATTTATTTATTTAAATCCGTGACACAGAGGTCCTCATTTATCAAGCACGCATGCAGATGAAAAACAGATTTTCTGTACAGTCATTTCAGTGAACTGGACTTGTAAATATATATTTTAGAGAGAACTACAGCAGAAGAAATGCAGACTGATTAAAACTGGTAGTTTGCATAACCAATTCATAATCTACACAACTTGTCAGTGCAGTCGTCTACAGGTGTATCCTCATGAAGTTAACATAGAACTGGATTTAAGGAAGAAAACCTGGCCCTCTAGATCTACTGGAGTGCAGAGATTATTTTGGACAATAGCTGTCAGGGTGTCATGGATGTATTTGTTTGTGGGGGACATATCGACACTTTCTGCCACTTGTGTGACCTGGCCAATATTCACTCACCTCAGTATGCCAGATGCTTGAACTTCACTTCTTGGTCACACTTATAGAGCACTGAAATGCTGTAATCAGACATTTAGTTGACCCTTAAACATAAAAAGCCCTCCAAATAATTAAATAGAAATTGTGACCACACAGCAAAAGCAACATACTCAATCCTCTAAATTCAGCTCAGCAAACAAAATCACCTTTATTTCCTATGCAGCAGTTGTTTTTCAGTACACCAGCATACATAGCAAGGTAAAGTATCACCCAGGTGTGAAAACAGAAAGTCTAGAGAAAAGGTCCTGTGAGTTTAATGGATGCTACAAGTTTTGAGATCTTTGAAGATTTGTGTTACGTAGAGGACGGGTGTCTCTTTAAACCATCTGGGGTGATGATTAATGTTCATTAGTTTCCTAAGGTGAAATCTGTCAGCATTTTATGCTTGATGCAGTTTTCATTATTCAACTCTTTGGACTGAAAAGAGAAAGTTGATGAAATCGAGAACATCACACAATGTCAAACACATCCTTAATATAGTGCTTTGGAAATCTAAACCTGCTGTGGAGAAGAAAAACGCTCTCTCAGGTTCTGTCACACTCTATGCAGTGAATGTTTCAAGGCAGTTTGTGGCAGTTTTTAAAACGATAGCGCTATTTAGTTTGTTTTGCAGGTACATGGAGGTTCAAATTGCTGCCAGAGAGTTAAATGTCTTCCTTTCTGCTGAAACACCATAATGCTCTCCGATTTCTGCCTACTAGCCTTTTTGGTTACGTGGAAGATCACTTCTTAATTTAAAATACTGAAGTTCAGAATGAACAAATACTTACCTCTATTTAGTGTTATTGTCCAGAGCTTTTACAGCACCACACTTGTTAGCTCTGCTCATGCTCCCGGCTCTTTGATTGCGTATATTTTTTATGTAAATGACTGCTTTAGTTATTCGGCTGGAGAGAGCTTGAGATAAATGTGTGTGTGTGTGTGTGGGGGGGGGGGGGTTAAAGGAGAAGATGCAGAGCGAGTGCTTCTGCTGCACTTTCATATCAACAAAAGGAGCTTATTAGACCCAGAAATGTAGATGGATATCAGAAACAAACACTCACACACTCATTACTGCACCTGGCAGCCAACTTGGTGAACTGTAATTATTCAAGAAGCACAATGCTTGAGGCTCCTGAGGGCAGAGCCGCTGTTTGATCTGATGCTTCTCCCAAAAGCTGAGGCCTTCATTCATGTGGAAATCAGCTGGTGGGATTCTGCTGCTGCTGCTGTCCACCAGAGCTGCGTTACGTACAAGGAGATGTCGCCCTCTGCTGACAAAACATGGTGTAGCAAGTTACGCTTTTCTTTTCTTTTTTAGATTAGAACAAAAGAAAAAAGATCATACCTAATTTATTTAATTTAATCTGTGTTGAATGACGGCATCTTCTGCTGAGCAGCTAGAGGCCCGAGTTTCTGGCTAGTCAGAGCAAAATCAGTGCATTTTATTTCATCCCATCTCCGACTTTATTGCATGACTGACTTATTATTTATTTATTAAGGATAACTGTTACAATTATTCAAACTGCTTTCAGCTTAGAATAGCCATAGCAACTCCAAGAATAATTGTAAACTTGAATAGCAGATGTATTTTTTTTTTAGGCATACTTTGTTACTTTATCACAATTTTAATTGTAGTCATTCTCAAAAAGTTTGCTGGTATCAAGAAGATTCCTGACAAAATCCACAGACTTCTAAGCACTCTGCAAATGTACACTCAAAGCAGTAAAACTCTTGAATTAGTTGAATAAAATGAACTAGTTTACGTCAAAGAAATGACGTGAAAATACACCTAAAAGCAAATTTGTCATTAATTTGGGCAATTTAAGTAGCAGAAACTTATCAAGCTTTATGAAGCTGTTCTTTTTCAGTGTCGGCTTATTATAGCTATAATATAGATAACTTCAGGTATCTTTCAAAACAGAAACAATCTGTTAAAGGTTTGAAAACAAAAGTTTTTTTTTTGCCTCCTCTGATTTAAAATGTCTTTCTAAGTCATTTAGCTCGAGTTTTTCCTCAACTCAAGCTTTGAGTTTGAGTTGTAAGAGAAATTTGCAATGATTTCAAACTTATCTTCACAATTCTCGGTTTTTGAAATGTTCAAAGTTGTATATTTTAAGATCATTCCAACCTGGAAAAAGAATCATCCATGTGAGTCATTAATAACCCAAAAATAAAATAAAAATGTTCACTCATGATGAGTCGATGTAAACTTCTAAAGGCAACTTCATGTCTGTTCACAGGTAATTCTATTTTTGTCCTCTTTTCCATTTTTTATGGCGTATTTGCAGCACAATGTGGCTTTTAGGCTCGCTTTGAAAAAATTAAGTTTGCCGCTGACTGCATTTTCATCTGATTTTGCTTTGCATGCTTTCAATATCCCAGCAGATTCACAGAACGATGTGTTTAAGTATTAAAATTTGGATTGAAACGCTTCAGTTTAGTTTCATAAGAAGAGCACATGAAGACTATTGTCACCTGTTTTGTGCCAGCTCTAGGTTGTCTTATGTTGTCTCCCCTCTGTGACACCAAAGTTTCTCAAATCTTTGCAGGCGCTATCAGAAACTTCAGAAGATTATGAAGCCATGGTAAGCCCCCCTCCCTTTCCCGCTCCGTCTCTCGGTCGGGTAACACCGCTGGCTCTCTTCTCTTCCTCACCTCGCTGCTCGAGTCTGCATGATTGAGACTCTGGCCTAGAGGGAAATTTTAACACAGGCTTCCCTTTTTTTATAAAAAAAGAAAATGCTTAATTTTATTTCCTGCATGTGGTTTGGGCAGCCAGTAGTGACAAAAATGTTCATGAAAAAAACCAAAAGAAAACCAAGATTCTTTTTTTTTTTTTTTTTTTCCCTAAAATTGTACCACTTTTACCCAAATGTTTGGTCTTCACAAAGACAGAAATTATGCTTCTTTTCATGTTTGCAAAACCTAGCGAATAGCTAGCTTTTTTTTGTTTTTCATGTTAGTTATTGGGATTTATATCTTGGTTCTCTTTATAAAATGGTGCTCAGGTTGAAGGGGTTGTCCAAGCGCTCACATCGAGTCCTTCATTCAGCTTCTCTTTGATCTTGATGTTGTTAGTCAAAAGCTTTTATCATCACCGGATCATCCTCCATCTTTCTACAAGGATTGTCTCTTTATTTGCCTCAAGTAGTCTTTAGTTTCAGTATTTCCATCATTTCTTATTTCTCTACATTTTTTGTAGAAGAAAACGCTGTTTCGTTTTTCAGGTGTGAGTTACTAATTTTTCATGAAACTGTTTTCCAATTCTCTGCTGTGCAGCAGTACTTACTAACCTACTATATTTACTTTTTAGAGTAGGAATGCTTATGACATCATTGACTGTCGTTTTAAATTTCTAAACTGCAGAACAGATTTTATTGTCCATAAAGCCTAATAGTCAGTGTTGATAAAAATAGACACTCGAAACATATCGCTCTGTAATTTAATTACTGAGGTAAATGATCCTGATCTGACCAGTGACCACTGAAGATGGACGCCAGCCATCTGCAGCCCTGCAAGGATAAGCTATAGACAGTGGCTGGATGGATAAAATAAATTAACATTTGATGATATTTCATTTTGAGATCCATCTTTTGGTGTTCTTTGCTTTATTTTCCATTAATAAAACCAGTTACCATAAGAAGGTTAAGCCAGGTATAAACAGCAGAGGTCAGCATTGCTTCACTTTTGGTGAAACCAAATCATTTTTATAATGTTAAACATTTGACTACAATATTTTTTTTTTTTGCTTTGAGAAAAGTAATAACAAATCCCTGGTTATTTAATTAGGTCATTCCTGCAGGTTCATGATAATCAGTTGATCTATTAAGTTCTTGCTTTGGCTTCTTGTCGCGCTCTCAGCCTCATCTACTTAATTTATTTCTGCTTATATTTGTGTAACTGCATCTGTCCTGTGAAAGCAGCCCCTCTGGTCCTGAATGAACTTCATCCTGCTCCTGCTGACCTTCTGACAGTCCTGCTGTTTGAGCTCAAAACTCTTTCCCATGTCTCCTGCTACGTTCGTCTCTACTTCTGTCTTCAGCGAGCCATTTTGCAGCCTGGAGTTTTTTTCAGGTTGCTCTCTGCTTCCTCTCCGCCACCTTTCTCTCTCTCCCTCTCTCTCTCTGCTGACCGCTTGCTTCTCGTTGCTTCCCGAGGCATCTGGGCTTTGCGTCAAAATGCTGCTCTTTGCCAACTGGCCTAGAGAAGTTTTCCATTGTTTATGTTGTTTTTTATCCCGTAGTTTCGGTGACCTGCTGTCCTTTACTCTGACGGCCTTTGTGGAATTGATGGACCATGGGATTGTCTCCTGGGATACGTTTTCTGTGGCCTTTATCAAAAAGGTCAGCCAGGAAAATGCCACATTAGCCAGGCTCTGCATTTATTTGGAGCCCCTGATAGTTTTTCCAAGATGTTTTACAGCAAAAATCTTAGCCAGTGATTCTTGAGAAGAAGGACAAAATGGATACATTGATACAGCACAAAATTTTAATAAAATATACAAAAAATATAATTTTTTTAAAATATCTGACTAAACTAACCTGGGCCATTTGAGCACAACAAAGTATGTTTTCCTGCTGAATATTTTTTATGGAGAAACTGTTAGAATTCTTCCTTCTACTGAGGTACATCAAAAAAAGTTAAAAGTAGACTGACTACTTTGCATTGTTTAAAAACTCTGTGTCCTTTGATGATCTGAAGATTGCCAGCTTTGTGAACAAGACCGCCATGGACACAGCCGTGCTGCAGCGTTCCCTGGCCATCCTGGAGTCCATGGTGCTCAACAGTCAAGATCTCTACCACAAGGTGGCGCAAGAGATCACGATTGGACAGCTCATCCCACACCTTCAGGGGTATGAAATGTAACTGTTTTTGTTAATAACCCAGTTTTCATGAATCATTTTAAATAAAGCACACATTTCCTTTGATTCCAGGACTGATCAAGACATCCAGACCTACACCATCGCCGTTATCAACGCTCTGTTCCTCAAAGCTCCAGAGGAGAAGAGACAGGTGAGGCTTCCAGCTGCATCGCGTCGTGTCGCAATTGGTGATGTAACGGTGAAACGAACAAATGTGTGACTTTGTGTGTGTTTTGGTTTGCTCTGTGTTCGACGATGAGAACATCTGTCTTTCCCTTCGTCGTTGCTAAAGTGATGTTCATTCTCTCATCTCTCCCTCTCACCTGTAGCCAATTACACGCTCTCCGCGTCAGCACCACAGGGCCCAGTGATGCACTTTTCACATTAATTATGAATGACGCTAACTCAAGGGCCCGTCTCGTGTTCAGCGCTCGGAGCTGAAGACATGTTAGGCAGAAAAAGGACACATACAGATTCTAGAGTTGCAGTGAAGCCTTCTTTGGTACTTTTTTATTTTTGTTGTTTGCAGAAACTTTTTTTCTGGGTCATCAGGCTCCATTTATAAACGCATATATAAAAATATGTGTCCACGTCTATATATATTTTTGCAGACGGGCAGTTTCCAAAATGCAGTGTTCTCTTGTTGCTTTTTTTAAGAGTGTGAGCGTCAAACAGCATCTATTTGATTGTTCGTGGTGTATATGTGCGTTCAAAAGGACCTCAACCATCAGTGAAGCTATTATTATGGACTCCAACCCTCCTTCCTCCATCCCCAGCAGAACCACAAACTGCACCACTGACAGAAATTAGATTTCTTTTCTTTTTTAACTTCACGCCACATTCACTCACTCACCCTCTCTGTCTCTGTTTCTGACCTTGCTTCCTCACTGCACACGACATGGTAGTTTGATGAGAACATTGTGGACATCCTAAATTGTCCCCTGACAGTAAGTGCACCCTTGATTAGCACACTTTGTAGTTTGCATTGTAGAAGACATCCGCTAGCGCATCTACTATCCCCTTTAAGTTTCTGTCTCGAGCTTCTTTTTCTTATTATTTTGCAGCCTGTCACTGCGTAAACTGCCATGAACTCTTCATTCTTTTCATTTTTGCATAGAAAATCTTAAGATCAGAGGTTTGCCTTGATATGTTGTCTCACTTTTATCACTCCCCACTTTCTCTTTTCTCTCTTCTTATGTTCTTTTTCTCTATTCCTTTTGTTCCCTCTTTTTTTTTCTAAATCCACAGGAGATGGCCCACATTCTAGCTCAGAAGCAGCTACGCTCCATCATTCTCACTGTAAGTTTTTTCTGAAACTCTGCAGTTTATTCCCAATGTTTTCAGTTGATTTTCCCTTGTCTTCTTTTTTGTTCACCCCCAAAATTCAGACTTTTTCTCACTTTGCTGTCATAAAACTTTCCACCTTTTTACATATTCTACTGATTAAAACTCTTTTTCTATCTTGACGTCCTCATGCAGAATGTAATCCGGAGCCCGACACCCATTAATGATGAGATGGCACATCAGCTGTACGTGCTGCAGGTGCTCAACTTCAACCTGTATGAGGATCGCATGATGACCAAGATGGATCCTCAGGACCAGGTCTGGATCCCGCCGAAAAAATCTTGAAATTAAGTGAAGTAAAACGTTAAAAGTATAAAAGTATTTTTGTTTAAAAAAAATATACATTTTGAGTTGAACACCATAAATTGAACCACTGGCTTTTACTGTCATTAAAGAAAGTATATTAAAAAAAGAAAAAATATTATCCTGAAACTTTAGCTTTGCATTGTGTTCAGGTAGATCCAGCACAATACTTCTAAAAAAGATTTTTAATTAACGCTGCTTGGTTTGTCTCAGACTTGGCAGAAGAAACAAGATTTTTGCAGCTAATTAACCAGAGTAGTATTGTGCAACGGCTTCCAAAAATAATATCCGTTAAACTTCTTCACCTTTTAGTGATGAATTGAAATACATTTGTTACCAGTGTTTCCAGCACAGGGATTTTGTTCTGTATTTATTATCGATTGGAAATTAAATAAAATGCCTTTATTCATCGTGACATATTTGTTTTTATTGATTAGACATCAGTGCAGTTTCCTAGCCATTTAACAGCAGAAAACTCTGTCTTGTCCAACTGGATTGTACCATGTGGGATTATTAGAGGATAAGCACCAACCTCCGTCGGTCATTATGTAATGATACAATAATTACCTTTTACATTAAGAAAAACGGCCCCACATTTGACCTCAGATATTAAAAATGATGATGGTAATAACAATTAACAATATAGATTTGGCCTCTTAATAAAACAGTGTGTGAAAATGGTTGTTGGCCCTCTTAATTTCATAAACTGCCAGACAGCTCAGATGAGTCAGCAGGATTCTTACCTTATAAAGCTCTGAATGGAATAATGTGGTCTCTGGTTCTTGAGCTGCACTTTAATATACTCCCCTCTGTGTGTTCAGGCTCAGAGGGACATCATCTTTGAGCTTCGAAGAATTGCCTTCGATGTGGAGAGCGAGCCCAACAACGGAGGCAGCATCGAAAAGCGCAAATCCATGTACACCAGAGACTACAAAAAGCTTGGCTTCATTGTAAGTTTGACGTGTGTGTGAGGTCTTTTTTTTTTAAGAGCTATAGCAGAATGACTTAACATTTTTGGGGGGCGACCTCCATGCTTTTGCACTCATGTTCTCAGTAAAAATGAGGTCAATTTGACTGCCTCGTTCCTCTGCCTTAAAGCTTTTCTGCTTCCATTCAGACACATAAACTTAGACACAATAAAAATGGTCCTCCACTCATGTACTAAAACCCCAAAAGAAGATCATAATACCATTGTATCAGTTAGTAACTTTTCCAAAAGACGAAAAGTAATTTTAAGAGTGTATTTTTACTGCACCATACTTTTAACTTTGACTTGAACTATATTATTCTGAAGTAAAACTACTCTTGAGTAGAAGTTTTGTTTACTTCACTCACCTCTAGTTTTATATATATATATATATATATATATATATATATATATATATAATGAAGCCCAAACCGGATTTAAACAAAAATGCTACAAACAAAAACACACCTGCAATTTATGATCATGCAGATCAAGTCAACATACAGTAAACACTACATACATAAGGTCACTGGAGGTACTTTATGCTGTTCTAACATATATATGTTGCTTACTGTTATTGCTGTTCTAAGTTTATTTTGAAAATATTTTATTATGGTGTTCTTTCTCCCCCCGCAGCTGAAAACTGAACTAGTAATACTTTGCACACTTTGCTTTTATTGATTCTTGGTTGGCTGAGCATAAAATGACAAAGGTTCACAATTAAGAGTCAGTTGTGTGAGTTGAGTGTTGCTCTGTATTTGTGTTTTCCTAGAATCATGTCAATCCAGCCGTGGATTTTACCCAGATTCCTCCAGGCATGCTGGCTCTCGATAACATGCTTTACTTTGCCAAACACCACCAGGATGCTTACATCAGGGTAAGCGCGCACACACACACACGCACACACACACACACACACACATACACACACACACCCACGCACGCACACACACACACACGCACACACACGCACACACACGCACACACACCCAAAGTGGAGTTGTGTTGATGGAGCTGTGAATGTTTTTTTAGGTGTTTGGTCAACAACAATTATTTTTCTCTATCTTGGCCATTTATTTGTAATTTCTATCTCATTTTCAAAATTTCAAACCAATAAAATTACAATTAAATGTTGCTATAAAAATGTTACACTTGCTCAGTAGAACTTGATTTCAAAACCACCTTCTCCTCTGCAGAAAGTCTGACTTATTTCAGAGTCTTTATTATTATGCTAACATGGGAGCAACCCCAACACCCCAATAATTTTCCTATTAAATCTGTCACCGCCTGAATAGGCCGAGACCTTTGTGCCAATTTGCCATCACCCTAATGATACAAGTGTGGGCTTTTCATACATTTGCCACTGACAGCGTGACAAAAAAATGCAGCATTGTATTTATCCTTCTCCTTGTTACAGCACTTCTAAAAAGAAGTACTTGCGTCCACAAACCTCAATGAATTTTTTGGGAATTTTCTGTGTTAATCCAACAATAAAGTGGAAAGTGAATGAAAAAACTACATGATTTCCAAAATGTATCAACAGTTTTTTATTTTTTTTTACTTCAGCCTTTTTTAGTTTGATACACCTAAATGAATTTAAATGCAACCAATTACCTTCGAAAGTCCCCTAATTGACAGCTGTTCAGATTTATCTCAGCATAAATCCAGCAGTTCTGTAAAGACGACAAACTTTTTTTTTCTATATATTTCTTATATAAAATTCAAATTCATTTTCTTGTGGCATGTGTGAAGAGGTTGGCTAAGTGAAGAGTCGGCCCTTTAAAATGACATGGTGAAGGAAGGGAACAGGAGCAAGAGCAAATGGGTGAAACACTCTGGGTCAAAGGGCCTTCAAATGTCATGACATTTTTCCATCATGTGGATTTTCCAGATCGTCCTAGAGAACAGCAGCAGGGAAGACAAGCACGAATGCCCGTTCGGCCGCAGCAGCATCGAGCTGACCAAGATGCTCTGCGAGATCCTGAAAGTCGGCGAACTTCGTAAGTCATCATCAGCAAAAACAGACGCTGTCCAGACATCACATGTTCACACAGATTCCTCATTACAAACACTGGAACTCTCTGCTTAATGTACTGGAGAGCAAAACAAAATCTCTGTCTATTTTCACTCCACTTTACTTGTTTAAATGGGCAGCTTGTTCTCAGCTCTGCTCCAGACTGACCCCTGCTGCTCCCGGTGGGAATGGAGGAGGCAATTTTAGCTTCTGTTTTAGGTTGACGTGCCCTTTTCCACAGCTCTTGTTGTTTATTTTATTTTTATTTCTGTTTTCCAGGGAAATGTGCTGCAGGATCCATTTGATGATTCTCTAAAACATGTCCCTCATTTATTTTTAAGTCCTGAGTGAATTTTGGCTCTAATGCACCTCTGGCTATATAGAAGATGAGAGAGCTGCAGCAATTATTATAAATCTACCAGCCTAAAGAGAATCAGTGGCTGAAGAGTAGCAGGATACATTTTGTATGTCTTCATGTGCTTTGCAAATGTATTTTTTCCTTTTTTGTGTTTTTCTCTTTCAGTCATCTGAGCTTCTTTTTTTCTAATATTTCATTTATTTATGCATGTTAGCCTTTGCTGCAGAGCTCTTGTTTTTACTTTTTTTTCATTCAGCTTCTTTCATCCATTCCATATTCAAAATGCCCCTGTGACTCTTTCTTCTTACAGACTGAAATTTCTTCCCTTTAGTCTTAAGCGATAATAATTCGAGAATTGCTTTGTCCTCATTCGTTCTATGAATTTTTTAAGAAAGCCTTCAACTGTCCTGATTAACACTAAAAACGCTGAGTGAAGTATATGCTTTTTGTTAAATGTAACAGGTTATTGACATTTTGTTTGAAAATCTGAATATTTTTTTTCTCATATGCTATGATAAAACCTCAGCAGAATAACTGCCCTGACCTTGACTTGCTGTTCTGAGGTTTCCCCTGGTGGTTGCGCTCTGTTATTTGAGGGGGCTGAGTCCATAAATATTAATTATAAGCTACAGCGTGTTTTACAATTGTTTAAACTGACAGTAGATATAGATACAAGAATAGGAACCCATGATCTTCAAAGAATTATTTGTATAAGTGCATCATTTGCCTAGAATGATAAAATATGCACTTTGAGTGGTGTGAAATCTGCCATGTGAAACAAAAAATATCAATGCAGTACGACATAAAAGAGAATATAGTGAGTTTGTTTTATTGGATGCCAAATCTTTAGCGTTTGATCCATTTCTGTCTGGGCTTGAGTTAATATTTTCACAGAACTGGACTATAGGAGCCTGTCCTACATTCTCTCCATCATTTTCTTTGCCAAGAGTTGAACATGTTCGCTTCTTTTTTTTTTTTTTTTTTTTTTTTACAAATGAATATTTGGAAAATGTGGCATGAATTTGCATTCATCCTTAAAGTCAGTACTTTGAACATCCCTCAGTGCAATTACTGCCACAGATCTACCAATATTGTATATTCTGAGATAGAAATATTTCATTCTTGCTCATCTTGTGTGAGACTGGATGGATAGTGTCTAAGAAACATCACTTTTTTTTCCCAAGTCTGGACTTTGGATGACCCAAACCCTGTAGTTCTGGCTGTGTGTTTAAGGTTGCTGTTTTGTTGCATGGTGAGCCTCAACAGGATTGACTTTGGTTCTGACTTCACCAGGTTTCCCTGTAGGTACATTGTGTTCAGCATGAACAAACACCATGAAGGTCAGATCCATCCTGCTTGTCTGATAAACATTCTTTCTTTGCCTGTTAGTTTAGTTTAAGTGGATCGCTAAGTTGGTGTCATACTCTTTTGATTTTTGGTGGATGGATTAAACGGTGCTCTGTGAAATACCCGACACTTGCCACCCTACTTCAGATTTATCCACAGCTTCCTCCCTGACCTGTCTGCTGTGTTCCTTGGTCTCCATGATGCTCTTTGTTCACTAATGTTCCCTAACAAACCCTAAAGGCCTTCACAGAGCAGCTAGACTTATTCTGAGATCCTGTCACACATGCATACATTAAAACATACTAATGAACTATGGAGTTGAATGGATGTAGCATAGGCCAAGGGAGCAGGTGCTGAGGGAGCAACACCGGCTCATTTATGGCTCTGCTCCTGTGTGTGTGTTTCTCTGTGAATATGCAGCATGTGTGTTGGTGATTCAGTGTGCTCTTCCCAGAGGGAAGATGACAAGGGGAACGAGTCCCAGCTCCACATTGAAACTGTCATCATTCAGTTGACCTTTCCGTGGGGAAACATGGAAACTCCTGACACTAATGAGGATGTTGGAGGCTGTGTCTGTCTCTCTGTAGTGTTTTATCAGTTTTGATAGTGTCCTATTTAAGAGTTGGCACTCTTTCTATTGTAAGGCACAAGAACAACATTTTAAGAGAGTTACTTTTCTTTTTTTACTTCCAGTGTTCACACTGCAGGGAATACATTTTCTATATTTCTTGATGATTATGGCATTCTGGTGTTTTTGGGGGGGTTTTTAATCTGGGGCAAATTTTTTTAAGTCATAAAAGTATAAAACCAGAAAATCAATATGAGAAAAAAGAAATTCAATTAACTTATCAACAATTTGGTTTCCAAATGTATTTATTTAGTGAGCAAAGATTAAAAAAAGAAGTGTTTTACAAATCAAGATTTTGAAAATGTCTGTGGTAATCTATTGCTTTTACAATGTATTCCCCTATTTCATGTCTGTTTTGACTTTTGGTCCCAAACTACTTCCATTACTTACTGGTAAACTATTATGTACCCAAGTACTCAAATATTTAGCACCAATGTTTTGGGATCCTTTTCAAGTTTTACCAACACATCACCATTTTATGTCTTCCTACTTCCTTTAAAACCTGTTATACAAACCTTTTTTTTATACGTTCTTAATCCATGAAATTTTAAGTTTTTGTTCAAGGAAAGTTAAATATTTTATTTTATGCTAATCTATAATCTAATTCAATTGTACGGGATATTAGAATCTAAAATCCTAATTTACCCTTTATTGCCATTGATATTTAATCTGATTCCAGTTTGGGCTGAAATAATCCAAAGTAGTTCATATTCATCAAAAGTATGAATTGTCCTCTATTCAAGGTGTAATTTAGACGGTAACTTCGCCATTGTTTAGCAGGAAAGAACATAATGTTGAGGAAGCTATCAAAGATGGGAACAGTAGCATATTATTGTAATAAATCTTTTACTACAATAGCTTAGTTATTTTCTGCAGCAGAAACAAACGTCAAAACATTTTTGATCATCATCTTAGTCATTTGTTATCTAATCTCTAATAAATTAAAGTGAAATGTCAAAATTTTTCTATAAGCTAAAGTGAAGTTAGATGGACTGTTCAACTTATCACATAGATAAACAGTGACACAGAGTTTCTTAAAGACTTAATTTATGCAAAAAAACTTGTTTCTGTTATCTGTAAAAGTTTCTTATAAACAAACAAAACTCCAAGCCCCATAAAAGTTCATTGGTGTTGTTTCCTTGTACTTCATCGGTTGTGGATAAGGACAGAAGAAAGAGACAGCAGATGAATGTTGACGGTGCTGACGTCTTTCTGGCTCGCTTCTAAAATGTTCGTATTTGACTCTGCTGCTCAGGCAATCTGTTTTCATTCTCCGAAGAATCAAACTCTGAGGGATTCTGGATGAACTGGAACTCTTATAGCTCTTTTCCTCTTGCCTCTTCATGCCTTTTTTCCCCCGCTGGATTGTCGGTGTTTACTTTTTATTCCCACTTTCAGGGGTTCTGATTTCTTTTTAAGGAAATTCAAAAATATGTTTCTTTAATGTTGACGAGCGTCCTACCAGTGCAGCATTCAAATTTCAAGATTCCCCGTGTTTTATCTAATTAATTTTGATGAAATGAGCTAAGCTTTTGTATTTGAATTGGATGTAAGTGCTCTGAGTCTCTAAATAATTCATAACACACTGCAGGTATCTCTCTCACCTCCCTCCATTAAATCATACTATTTCCCCCTCACATTTGCTGATGCCCTGCCTCAGATCCCTGAAAGATTAATTGTGTCACCGTGTTTCTGCTGGAACACGGAGCTTAATGGAATCTGCGACTCACCGAGCCACGTCTTCTCCGACTCCCCGGGTTTAAGTCGGCCTATGTAATATTTATAAAGTTATTTTGAAAGGGTCAGACATGGTGAGTAATGGCCCTGCTTGGTGATTCACAGTGTGCCGCCTCAGCAACGGGGGATAGAGAGCTGGGTTTGGTGAAGCACGGCAGGTCCAGGCATGGATAGAGACCCGTCCACAGATGTGTATATTCACACGAAGGCCAGAGATCCGGCAGATCCCGTATGGAAGCTCACAAAAACAGTCGAATCTGACAGGAGCACTGGGAGAACCTGGATTAAGTCATGGCTAGATTTTTACAAATCAACTTCTTCAAAAAGCTACCCAACAATTTGCACAGTTTAATCCATCCAGAACAAATCACTAAATTATCCGTCCACTTAAGCTAACAGGTAAAGAAACACCCCTGCAGTAAACCTAACATTAAAGCCCAAGATAGCAGAACAAAATATTTATCCAATAGTCCAGCTTCTTCATCATTCTAATTTTTTTGATATTTTAAGTTTTGTATTATAATATTAGACCAGTATTCTTGATTTGGATCAATTCTTAGTCCTGACAAGAACATCATTATGGATCTCTGGGTGGTGTACTTGTTAACTTGTGAGGATTAGGTATGAAGTAGAAATGGTTTTCATTTTGATTAATTAGAATACCATAAAAAAATTAAAATAAAATCAATGCCACATCCCGATTCAACCAGTTTTGCAAGCTTGTGTGTGTGTTTCTCAGAAATAAATGTGCGCTGCATCCAAAGCCATGAGATGACTCAGCTATCCAAACTTACCAAGCTGACAACTCTCTCTGTAATTAGATTTTTTTCTTTCTCCGGCAACATCAAACCTTCGCTCACACACTCCTACACTCACATAAATATAACCATTGAAAAGTGTCCAAGTGTGAGATGAAAATATTGTTTGGACTGGCCCGCTGTGTCAGATGCAAGATGTGTGGAGTTTTTCGAAACTCACCACAAACATGCCGTTCACGCAGACTTGGGGTCAAAATGGCATTTTATGTCTGGTCAGGGGCTCATTCTTCTTATTATTTATACTAATAACTATTATTACAAATAATAATTATCCAATTCTCGATTTATATAAAATCATTATCATAAAGTCCTGAAAAACCACCTAACTGAATATTGGTTATTTTTTGTCGGTAGGATCTCTGTATTTGTAGTATATCTTTTTGTTTGTTTGTTTGTTTTGCAAGTAGTTGCAAAACTTGTTTTTAAATCAGAAATTAATGTTTCTTAATTTCTTTCGCTGAAGATTCGAAGTAAAAATTTCTATAATCTTCCCATGACATTCATGTGCTGTTATAAAATGTGACACCTATAAACCAGAAGCAGCAGGGGTAATAATCCTTTGTATTTCACTATAGTTGAATGACACAAGTGGAATCAGAGCCACGTTAGGTTAGAATATAAAACACAGAAAATAATACACAATATTAATGACATTAAATCATATGTGAAATGTTAGTGATTTATGATTATCACTGTAATTCTTCAAAATACTTGGCTAATGCGAAAACTAAATTCATATGCAATAGTTATTCTACATGGGAAGGTTTTTTACATGTATGAAATTGAAGTACATTGAGATTAATAGTAATGGTTTAGAATGAAACTGGTTTATGATCTGATGAAGGGCAGATTTTACTCAAAGCCCTCTGTGTTTTTTTTTTATTTTTTATTTTTTTAGACAAAATGTTCGTCTAATATGTAAACATTAGTGGTCAGTAATAGCAACTGAGCATTAGCTTTGAAGCTGATCTCTTATGAAGTGATTAGGTTAGAGCTGGGAGTCCTTGTTAGAAGTCTCCTTCGATTAATCACGAGCAGAGTGGCTGATGGCAAGTGGAGTGAAGGCCAAGCAAAGCACTGCCAAGTATCCTTCAAGCTGCAGCTTGACCATCATTTTGGCTCTCAGCAACCACTTCTCTTTGAGTCTGTTTGAGTTAAAGATGTCTACTCCGACTTTTTGTTGGTTTCTTCAGTCCAGACATACCAAAAAGGGAGTGATCCAAAACCAAACTGCACATAAATTGATATAAATACTACAACGTCTATCAAAACAGGAGAAACATTGTGATTAGGCCAGAACTGTTATGAAATTATAACAGAATGATGACCTTAAGTTAAAAAAAAAAAAAACACAGCACATTGGCATTTGCACCAAATAATTAAGGGGAAAAAATGATATAACACAATTACAATGGTTACCAAACTGTAATGGCAGTTTGGTAATCTGTACCAAACTGGTACACTGGTCAAAACTTTAGTGTACCATTTATACTGGAAACAGTGTGAAGTTAACTTTTTAATAACATGTAGGGAATTAAGTCTTTTAAAAAATGTGCATCACAAAATCAGCCCTGTGAGGCAAAGTACATAAGTATTCCCGTTTTCCCCAGCTTGAAGGGTTGGCTTGTGAATTTACTTTCTTCCTTTTGAGTGCAGACAACTCAGCTGTGATCAGATGACTTTTAGTCAAACTGCTTTTGTATTTCTGTGCCTCCTGGTGCATAATGTTCTGGTAGCGGAGCACATATCTGCATTTTAGTTGGAGAACTCCTCACTGTCTTGTGATGCTCAAACCGTTCTGCATCTGCATTTGGGCAGACTGGGGACCGATTGTGTATGCATAACAATGAGTCACAACATCTGAAGTATTTTTGCAGATGTCACTGAAATGAGATTTAATACAGAGCACGCTGGAGCTGCATATCTGATATATTAAAATGTGAGATGTGTCTTGTTTATTAAGTAGCCGTGACGTGTACGGGGACAAAAGCTCAAAGCGACACAAGAATTTCTGTTTCTAAGAAAAGGAGAGTGTGCAGATTAATTTAATACTGGTGTCAGTGTAGAGAACTGACACCAGTTCTGATTTTGCCCATTCCTAAATGAATGAACGTTACTTGAGGTTCAGTATGACGTTTCCATGGTCAGCAATGATTTAAGGAGCCATGTTATCTCCTAATGTTGGTCGACTGTTTTTATCGAGGTTTAATGGTCAGCAAACTGCCCTGACTTATTCACCAGAGAGAATATGTGGTCCCACCATATTAATGCAAGGCAAAAGAAAGTACAAGTGTATAAGCTTTACCGCAAATGAACATAATTAAAAAATAATTTTTTATTGGTCTTATGTCATTTTAGAAGCTAATTTTCAGTCTTTTTGGCTTTAAGCCAGGGGTGCCCAAAGTCGGTCCTCGAGGGCCGGCATCCTGCACATTTTAGTTCTCTCCCTGGTGGTACCAACAGCCTTTTCAGC
>CAEFZX010023913.1:0-20257 GCA_903066825.1 Alfaro cultratus | reverse complement strand
TGTGAATCTACAATGTCAATAGTCATGAAAATAAAGGAAACTCATTGAATGAGAAGGTGTGTCCAAACGTTTGGTCTGTACTGTATTTTGAGGCACACCTTGAAACATCATGTCTCCAACATGTTGGAAGAATCAAGATGTCAAGCAACCAGGCTTTGAGAATATTAATATTTTCCTCTCTTTATTTATTTCACAGCTCATATTCATAGTAATCAGACTGGAAATGGACAGAGAAAGCAGGCTGAGGGGCTGTGGGGTTCATCAAAGGTCAGGAATCAACTTCAGACATCATGTTTACTGCTACCCCACATACCACCCCCTTGGTCCGAGAGATTATTGTGCTTTGTTTTCCCACCAGATGTGCACATAACCCCAAAACAAAAGACAAACATCTTCTAAATCTGCTGGCTGAAGTCAGTGAGAGTCTTGTCCACAATACGAATAGTTGTGAAAGAGAAAGATGCCACCACTTTAAAATCAAAGAAAAAAAACAGATTACGCTTCACTAATGTATTTTGTGACAAAGTCTCTAATTTTGGAGCTACGATTCAAGTGTCTGGCCATGAAAATAATCATTACATTTGAAAGGATAAGGGGAAAGGTTGCAAGCCTGGCAGCACCATAGCAACTCTGAAGAATAGGAGATTCAGCATCACGTTCTCAAGATGTTTCTAAGCAGAGGGGGTCAGGGTCTCTTTACATGAAGAGAAAACATTTTGTGAAAACCTTGACAGGCAAGTTAAGGCATGAAGTTAAGACAAATGGGTCTTCCAATTGGACAATGACCCTAATCATATTGTTAAAGCTGCCCAAGAATAGGCTAAAATCCGATGCAATTTTGAGAATCCACATGTTTGAGCCAAGTCACACAGTCCAACTCTACCAAAAATACTGAGGAAACATAAACATTTCAAATTCTGAAGAAAGTAAATTATAATAATTATTAATAGCTATGATTAAACATGATAGTTTTGAAATTTGTCAAGTATAAATACTAATCCTATCCATCTAAAAAAAGATTTTGCCTATTTTAATATCAGATGGTGAGGGGAAAAATGGTCATGGGTCTTTTTATACACTCTATGACAAAATCTGGTTTCAATTGTATAGAAATACAGCTGAGCCAGTAGTTGTGCAACAGGCTGGAGATGTATAGCTTAGAAACAGATTGTGAGCATATGATTCTTCAACTGTGAAAAAATCTCTCTTACATACAAAGTCAGTGGTATGAGGCATTGGCTTAAGATAAATTCATGAAAAAAATAATAGATTTAATTCTGAATGTCCTGTCTCTGTCATTGGCTTGAATAGCTTCCATCAAAAAAAAAAAAAAAAAAGAAACTGTTAGGATGCTGTAAAACTTTTCAATAGTCACCTGGTCAACGCAGTCACTTGCAACATATAGAAGAACAACAGTTGTTATGTTTCTCTTTGGAAATGTGCTAAAACCTGAACAACATTCGAGTGTTTGATAGAGGAATTTTCCAAAGGCATTATATTGATATGATATGATATATGATATGAATTTTATTTGACAGACTCAAAGTCCAAATTTAAATAAAAAAGAAAAACAAAAACAATAAGAGAATAAAAAGTAAACTTTACAAAGTAAACTTTGTGCAAAATACACAACTATTGTAGAATATAGGAATATCTAATTACACTGGATTGTTACGGATAACTCAGATTTAGATACAGAGATGCAGAATAATTAATTACTTACCAATTGCCTGGTATTTATGATTTGATGTAAATAAAGAATAATTCCCGAAGGAATTAAATGATTATTTCATTATTTCAATGATTACCCTGTGCTATAAAAGCACTACTGTATTGTGCAAGTCCAGTCCTTCAGAGCTACGACAACTTTTAGATGCATTTCTTCTCTAACACACAGTTGGGGCTCGGTTTCTTCTAGAGAGGGAAATCAGACTTTTGACCCAAGCATGTTGGAGCAGGGATGCATCTAAAAGTTGCAGGATGGCAGCTCTCAAGGACTGGACTTGACGAAAGATTTGGCATTAAGTATTCCAACACTTCCATGATTAGTTCAGTATAAAAGTGAATATGTTTTCGGACGATATCTTGTTGCTATTTCTGCTTTCCAACTGGCACACACAACAAATATGTGCACCACAGTCTGAAATGACAGATCAAGCTCCCTTCACATCGCTCAACACTCTTCCTTCAAGTGGCCAGTGACAGCAAAGGTAAAATAGCCTTGAGACTTTGAGACAAAGCAGGTTAAAATGCAAAGAAAGTTTTAAACACTTGCATAATGTTAAATTCTTATTAGGCAACAAGATTATGAAACATTTAGGTCTCAAATACTTAAATCCCCTTTCTATGAGCTACATTGAACTAGTCAATTAACAACCCATTGGTTATGTACAAAACTAGAAAGTTTTAAAATTTTTTTTACTGGATGTTCACAAATATTTTTTATATGTGCGTTATATGACTGGTGTAAATGCTAGTAATAAAGAACACCATGAGGAGCCACTCGTTTATTCAAAATTTGACATTTAAATTCTAAATGTCTTCAAAACCAATGAAAATATGTCAAGGATTTGGCACAAAATTTCACTTTTGAAATTTTGATAGTATCTAAGAATGAAATTACTTGAGGTGCCCTCTAGCTCTATACACATTTATCAATTTGTGCAAGTAGAAGACTAAGTCAAGGGTACCAACAAGATATATATTGAGAGGGTGAGAAGACACCTGTTAGATTTGGTCAATATATGCTACTTGGTAACCAAAGCCAGCCTGGCCATGTCACTGTAAATCTTGCTGAAACAGAATATAATTTTAACGGAATCCAGAGGAAATAAATCTTTGCCCTCGGTGAATGCAGAGTGTCAACATTGCTGACTTTCTCCTTCTGGGCAGTAATGTCATTTAAGCCCTTTTTTCTCTTCTCTCAAGCGTGCATCAGTCTGCAAATCTGTGTCCAAAATATACCTTTCCTTCAGTGTTGACCCAAGATATTTTTCCCACGATGTCATTTGAGAACAGCCTGGAAAGACTATCACTATGCTGTTGATATGACAAATATAGAGCTGAGCCCTGAGAACGCAGCGTAAAGGTCAGCCAGAATTCAGCCGATAAGACTATACAGTATACGTTAAGAGCTTTAAAGCTGTGGTATGGATAGTAGCGCTCTATCAACGCTGTTGATTCTACTGTTAAGTTCATTCTGATCTCTCCTTTTGAGGAGAACTGTGCCCTCTGAAAAAATAAGCGACTGAAATCTGAGTTGTCTGCTTATCGGTTTTAAAGAGTCAAAGTTCCACTCTTGCTTAAATGATCTTAACAGCTCGCAGTGTTTTAGTCATGGTAAATTGTTTACACAGTGTCAATATTTGACATTAAAAAAATAATATGTCTAATCGTATGTGTAAAAGTAATCTTTTAATTGTACAAACATGTTTCTTCTTAGTGGACGTGGACTGAGTGGTTTAGGTTTCAAGTCAGAATCTAACAGATAATATATAGACTAGAGGGAGCAAAAACAAAATAGGGTGTTGGCAAGGAGTCACTCCAACCTAACAGTGATGGCCAGAATACCAATCTGGAAAAAAAAATGCAAAAATCTGGTTGGCATCAATAAGAAAGGTTTGATTGCTCAAATGCATAAGATTTTTTCAATTACTTGAGAGAAGAGAGTTAATTTTTGAAATGTTTTTCTTCAGTCAGAGGTGAATAAACAGAGTTTTACTTTCTTCCTTTCATGTAGCTTTCTTTGTCTTTTGAAAGATAGCTCACTCATTTAATAGTGGAAGCAAGCCTTTTAATTGAATAGAAAAAAATACAATTATATTGACTAGGGGTATGTATCATTAGACCTGTTGAAGTCTGCTTTGGTATTGACTTCTTGTGGACCCGATGTAAAGCTTAGAGCAAATCTGGATTCATAATAAATTAAGACGCCAAGACAGTTATCTACTGCAGGCAAGCTTAGCTGCAGTAGACAAATCATAACTAATAATAAGTTAAGATAATTAATAGAATCTCACATCAGAAACGTAAATCGTCTCAATGAATGATGAACATTCATTTGATCAGATAAAAAAAAAAAAACACTTTCTTCCAAATATGATTTCTAACTGATTAAATAGAATGTATGCCAGTAGGATTCAGAATTAAATGTAAAGAATAAGGAATGTAAAGATAACAATGAACAGCATCTGTGGCCAAAAGCCCATTAAGAACTTTTGAGGTGAAGCTAGAACATGTCGTAATGTTCTAGCTGTATCAGGTAGGAATCCACAGTAGTAACATTTCAATCCAATGGGTTGATCTAGTCTGGCAAGTTCTCCTGCTGTTTGTTCTCCATACAGAGTGTTTGTGCACATGCAGAGCAAGTCACCTGGCCCTGAGGATTAGAATGCCAACCCATTTACATCCTGCCCACAGCTTTTGAAATTATTAAATTTTGCTAATCTTGTTTAGCTTTAGAGTACGTAGCTTTGAGGCAGTATGGCATCCTTTTTCAATTGGGTATCCTTTGACTATTTTTGCATATCTACTTTCTTCCCCTTTTTTCAAATAAAACTCATGGGCACAGGCTTCGTGTTGCAGGCAACTGAAAAAAAAACCAAAAAATATTTGCAATACCGGGTCAGCCTGAAGGCTCCGTGCATGTTTGATAGGTAGACTTTGCCTCCTACTATGTTATCACAGAAACACAGATCCAGGTATTGTATTTAAGAGGTCAATTTACTCTTCATTATAAGCCGCATAATCTTTCATGCTCAAAAGCCAGAGCTACAAAGCAAGTTGTAATATTCATCTATAAAATTAAATTGCAGTTATAAGATGTGAAATTAGTGCCAGACATTAAGAAAACATTAGATAAAACATAGTTTTTCTTTTATTTTTTTTTTCCAGTCTTGTATGTAATGCATGCATTATTTTCATGTGTAATTCTCTATTACACCCAACGAAACAAAATCTATTGTGGAAAAAAAAAAATTCCCAGATAAATCTCAACTCATGTTTCTCCTTGGTTTGTGTTCACAGACCCAGCATGGCTGAAATTACCTGCAAGAGCTAATGTGCGCTGATCTGTAAAATAATTTTCAAGGGCTGAGAGGCTTTCCATTCCAAGAGGTCCCCAGTGGATTGAGTGTTAAGTCCTCAAGACACAATGATGCAGAAGACATTTGTTCCCTGAACTGAGCCAGCGAGGAAGCAGCAGGCTAAATGTAACCAGATTTCCAATCTTTTTTGCTTTAGTTAGGGAAGCTCTGATGATAAAAAAAAAAAAAGAAAAAATGCTTTCCACTGCAATCTACTTGATGCTTTGTGTACTGATATTACACAAGCTTAACAGTTGTATTGTGATTCAGGTTTCCAATTTGAAGGGATAAAAAGAAGACACAAAAAATATGGTCAAAATATTTCTTTTGTGATAATATTCGGAAATGTTAGGTGTTCAAAGAATGCAAACACTGTGTAACTGCACTCTTTTCTGAGTATTAATATTGTTTCTCGAGCTTCAAAACATGGCGGAAAATAAAAGATTAATCTTCTTAAACCTGAAAGACCATCTTGATCTTAGAGTTTGGACTCTCACTGCGAATGAAGTGAAAAAAAAAAAATAAAACAAGCTTTAAAAAAAAAAAAGGACAAATATCGTTTTTCCATTCCCCCTGTGAGATGTATGTGATAAAGCGAAATGTCAGCAAAAATACTAAAGCGGCATGTCAGCCGAGCAGCTGACAGACGCGAGGGAAGAGGTAGAAATGTTCTATCATGTCCGACAAGGTGTTCTTTTTGAGATTTAAAGATCATTGCCCAACTTTAAACATGTTTGTCACTTTTTACTCTGACGCAGAGAACTATCATGGGCTTCACAAGAACTTTATCTGCTCAGGCTCAAGGTAAGGGAGAAGGGGGAAGGAGGAGGGGGAGAGAGGGGGGGTAAAAAAAAAAGTCCATTCCCATTTATCTTAGCCAGGTTCCCTTCAAAGGCAACAAATAAATTACAGTGTACATTTGATACAAATTGATTTCTTAACTCAAATAACAATGTTGTCCCCCCGGTCAGGGCCATGTGTCACTCAGTCGCCAGTCTGAGTGAAAGCCTCAATCTGTCTCTGTGATAGAAATAGGGCTGACACATCTCCACCAAGGAATGCTAATCACGCGGGCCTGGCCTGGCCCTTTGTGGGCAGGCCGTGATAAGGAAAATCAGTTTCCCCTCCTGTCAGACAGTGGGGCATGCGCCCTGATCGCTGTCTGGGAGGAAACAAGCCATGGGTCTGGAAGTTACTGTCCTACTTGTTTTGTTGTCTTGGTGTAGCTACATGACGGAGGATTGAGAAGGAGAGAGAATGGGGAGCCGAATAGGACAGTGTGAGCGGAGTCGGTTTTGTTTAAAGGAAGTCAGACAGAAAAAAAGAAAAAGAAAAACAGGGAAAAGGATAACAGCCAGATAGTCGAGGAGCTGGGTGAAAGACAGAAAGGCAAAGAAGAAAATGAAAGAAAGAGATTGTAAGCGAGCAGGAAAAAGGGAGAGACGCAGGGAGGGAGAGATCAGGACAGATGCCATGGTTTTAAAGCCTCTGTGGCAGCTGGAGCATCAGAGATGGAGCTGGAGTGAACCCCACTGAATATCTTGAGCCGATCTTATCAACGGCTGAGAGAAATGAGATATTGGCAGGAGCTGTTGAGTGCTCTCACAGCTGAGCAGGTTAATAGGGTTGGAAGGCAGGCCACAGGCTAATTGGATTTGCCGTGGCTTGATAAACAGTGGCAAGCCTTTTTTTGCCAGCCAAACACGCAGGTCGACTTCACCACCCCACTTCAGCCTCCCCACACCCTGCTTCTTTTTTTTTTTTTTATTCACTTCGTAAGCACAACAAGGAGAGCTAAATAAAGGCTGATTTCTTCTTATTATTCCCAACAGGCCAAACCAAAGGGGTTCGGTAGTGCATGTGTGTATCAATATATGAAGAAGTGTGAAAGAGCGAGGGAGAGAGTTGACCATCTACTGATTTTAATCAAATACCATTTAACCTGTCTGACCTCCAGCAGTCATCACACATGGCCAGATTAAGGTGGCTTGTTCTTCTCCCTTGTTTGGCGTTTGGGCTGAGGGTGCAAAGAGGCTCTCTGTAAATGGTGTTATTTCAACACTGTTTTCCTTTAAAAGAAATGCTGTTTTTCCACTTCATCACCCTTTAAAAACTGTGATAAAAATGAGCATTTCTTATTCAACACAGATGATCTAGCCGGAGGTGTTTGTGACTTCAGGAAGTAGCTTGCACCCCTTTCTGAGTTGAGACTGACACATCTGAAAATGCGTATTTCAGTTGGTATGAAATCAGAGTTTCTTAATGTGCTTTTGGCAAAAGCTGCATTTAAATGTTCAAACATCTGAGAAGACTTTTGAAATAATCTTAGATTAAAAGTGAAATATGAGCCTTTTGAAAAAATGTGTGCTTTTAATAAAAACCAACAAAAATAATAAAATAAAAATAAAAACAAAATGTGTTATTTTTTTCTTCTTTTTTTTTATAATCATAACTAATGCAAGAAAAATGTCATGCCTTCTTTAACACCAGTGGGAAGGTTTAATTTTTGCATGGACTCAAAGTCATTGATAATCAGTCAGTGATTGTGCCTGTATACTGGTTGTTTGTCAAACTGGGCAGAAATAGGTTTAAAACTCTTTACAGGAAGAAAGAACATAGACTCCAACCTGCCAGAAATAATAATAATAAAGAAAAACTTTCTGTCCAGTTTAAGTTTTTCTCTCTGTCTGGAGAGGTTTTTCCTTTCACTGGTATGGCTTTTCTTAGGTTTACTGATTCCTACTTCTCCCTTGGCTTATTCCTCTGCATTGTCAGAAATCTAGTAGATCCTGCTGTGTTACCGTGAGTACCATAAAGTCTATAAAAGTCAAACACATTACTTTTTTTTTTTTTTTAATCATAACTCTAGTAAAAACGGTGTAAAAATGCTTGGGTTCACATTTGGGTCGGGATGTGGACCACAACCCACCATCTGGACATAAAAATTATGCTGTGTAATAATGTTGCTATCAGTGGGTTTCGTTAATGGACTTAGTTCACACTAGAAAATGACTTGGTTCAATATTAGCTTCTTACATGTTAACTTGTCAGTTCAAGTCAGTGATAGCTATAGCAAACATTTAAATTTTGATGAAAGATTTTGTTGCTCATTGATTTTTGGAGATAGGTATCAGTCCTCCATTGGAACCTCATGAGAATAAAGCGACTAAAGAAAGCGAGTACAGAAAAAAAAAAAAGCAAGCCAGCGTGTTGTGGTCATAGAAGAAACTAGAAAGGATGCTGTGGATTTCTTCACTCCGCCGCATTCAGTAGTCAATGTGTGACCATTGACCAAAGGAGATCGACAACAGCCCTCTGTTGAGAGCGTGCAAAAGCAAGGTAGATATAGAGAATGAATGAATGAATGGATTGAAGAGGTCATATTAAATTCACATTTGTTGTTTTCTTAGGTTGTTTTCTTAAGCAAACTCTTTGGTTGCCTAATTGTTACTCATTTTGCACTTCAACCAATTTCCTGGAGTCACAAACTTAACCCAGTTATCTGGGTCAAATTCATAACCCTGGCCTGTCAATATTTGACCTAGAACCGGGTCCGTCTTACTACTTCAATGTGCCATGCACTGGAGTGGGAAGTGGGTTTCATGTTGTGGATTTATTTGTACTTGGAGTGTGAGGGCTTGGAGAAAAGCATTACCAACCAAAATCTATTTACAAGGCAAGCGACTTTGAGGAACAAGCGACAGAAAGATTCAGCCTTTTTTTTTTTTTGAAGCAATAATACCCACTGTGAAACACCCCAGGGTGTCACACTGTCCTCATTTACACATACAGTCCCGACCAGTGGATAACTCCTCTGCATGCATGGGCGTAGCCAGACCGGTTTAGTTAGTAAGCTCCCCACACAAGACATCCCAAGGAAAAAGTGCTTAGAAAATGAGGGGGAGAAACGAGGGGGAGGATAGGAAACCAAGCTGCCTCTGGATATCTATTTGCAAAACATCAAGGCCTCCAAGAGCTTTGAAAGGAGAAACTAAAACAGTGATTGATGTGGAAAAGGATGTTCAACGTCAGCTGTTGGACAGACTGCATTTGGTAAAAGTTCACAAATTTGGAGATAAGCTGTAATGTTAATGCAAAGTGAATTTGCCCAAAGAACGATGGCAGCCTCCAGGGACAGACAGGCTGCTGTTTGCGGCATCAGTTTTAGAATATGATCTAGTGGGAGACAAAAAAAAGACCAATTTTTCTATTGATATACAGTACTTTCTATCTCAAAAAAATCTATCTCTAAGATTGGATAAAAGCACAGGCAACACATTCTTCAGGGTCTTGGGGGTATTGTGAGATGGTTTTGGTCTTCATTAAAAAAGGCAGAGATAAAAATCAGTGTATGTATGGGAAAGGTAATAGGGCAGACAAATAAAAGTAAAGAGAAGGGAGATACAAAAAGTAAAAGAAAGGAAGGAGACTCCCCCTTCATCTCTTTATCTCAGCTGTTGTGGGTGATGGCTGGGTGAAAGTGCAGGGGCTGTTTGGCATGAGCCATCCCACAGACTGAATTCATCAGCCCCTACAACTTCAGCTTCCCCATAAAGAATTTATGAATCCTCTGATAGTAATCAGCTGCATCCATTTCCTGCAGAAGAAAGGGCAACTGATGTCTGTTAAACAGCCCAGAGGGATTGACCTCTTCTGGGTACAGAAGACGGACACACTAACACACATGCGCTCCTGCAATATGGATACTGTAGGCCCAGGTTGTATGCATACTCATCCATGTAAACATTAAACACAGGCAAACGTAAGAAAAAAATATTTCTGACAAGGTTTTATTGCTGGATATTTGGTTTTACAATATATGCTCTTGAATAAATGACTTATTACCTTAACAGAACTTTTTCAATTAATTAGAAATTCAATAAGAAAACATCCAGTTGAACTGTTGAATTCTAACCGATGGGAAGTTCACATTTGATTGGAAAAAAAACACAAACAAGCAAACAAAAAAAAAAAAACAGAAAACAAAAAATATAAAATTAAGAAGGGTCATGTAAGGTCCAGTGTCGCTCAGCCTAACCCATCCTTCATCCCAGATATTCCTTTTGATATCAGTCGTACCACGGATGGTGACTTTAGTTTGAGTCTCGGACTCTATTCCCAGTTCAGTTGCAAAAACAAAGACTTCATACTTGACTTAGATGTGTGCTCTACAGGCTTAAGACTTGAATTCCTGACCTGACACTCAAGTCTTTTCAAGAGCCTTTGCCTCATATGCTCAGGAGTGAATACAAGCTGGGATGTAAGCTGCAGACTCACAATTTAGCATCTGTGCAGAATGTTACACTCTTAATTTAAAAACTAATAAAAAGAAGAATTTAATAGGTTTATACATGCTGAGTTAATTGCTAAAAGATTAAATGATAATTGCTGAGGAACATTAAAAGATTAAGAGACAGTTGTAAAATGTTTATGTGGTTAGGCCTGGGGACAAACAGTACAAGATTTAATCTCCTGGCCCACAGCAGTCCTGTTTTAGGCAAACCCTATTGCATGCATTTCATGACAACATATCTATTTGTCATTGTAGACTTGGCTACAGCCTAATATAAGAGAAGAATAAAATAAATTAGCCTAAATTTCAATATAGTTTAGGACTTTGTAATGACTGGCCAACATATGAAACCTAAAAAAGAGATCCAGTGTTTTAAAAGTAAGATCTGATAATATCTATCCAATTATTTGATAGCTTTCAAAGCAAGTTTATTTATTTATTTTTTCCACATTGATTAACTGCTTAATGCATTTTCTGATTTGTGCAGTTAAATTCTCCTTATATTTTGCTTTTTCAACAAAAACATCACAATAACATAACAGCTGGTGTTGTCAACTAACATAGGATAAAATAAAGGTTATTTATATGAGTGCATATTTTCTGTCTCTTTCTGTTTCTTCTTCATCTGGAGTAACTCGAGTTGATTTTGGGTTCGCAAACCATTCAAAGTTTTGGAACTGCCTGAGTGTTAAGGTGGGAGAATACAAAAAGTCATCAGGTGTTGTCTGTGGTTTGACAGCTGACCATTTCCATCCCATTCCTGATTATTATCTTTCAGGCTGTGTTCAGATTCCTTTCCTCTGGACATCAGAAATGAAACATTTGTCTTAAAGATAGCATCTGTGGTAAATTTCTCAGTAATCTCATGGTCATTCAACATGGGAAGGACAGCAGAGATGATCTTAACATTGGAGAGTAAGGGATTATAATGCATGAAATGGTAAAACCCTATTAGGTGAGCCTGCAGTGGTCCTTCAGGTTCAAACTTGGTGATTCAAATTAATGTGGTTTGTGGTTGTCACTTTATATCACAGGTATCCAATGCATTTGGCCAAGGCAATAGGTTCCATGTAATATCATTAGCTTTCAATTAACAGAAAAATGTGTGGAAGAAGCAAATGTTTGCTTGCTTTCCTCTCCAGGAAAGGCTGTTATAGCCAAGCCTAATACCGCATGGAGCATTGTGAGAACACATGTCATGCGCTGAAATGCTTATGTTGATCTTAGTGCTATGGTTACAGAGAAGATTGATTTTCTTCTCTTTTCCCCCTCACAAAACAGAGCATGTTTCTTTTTCCACTTTTAAATCAAGCATTTCCAAAATAAAACGTGTGCGGGGCGGAGGAGGAGCAAATCCATAGTTTATAAGGTTCTTTTTAACACAAATGACTCCACGCTGACACACTGTCAGACAACGATGTTTTATGAGAACTATCTTCTGCCCCGACGCCTCCATGTGATTTGTTTCTGCCATGATCCATATGGTGAGGATGATTTGCTTTGAAGAGGCCCATCAGTCAAGTAATCTTAAAGAAAATAGTAGCGGCAGATATCTCCTTCTCTTCGAGACAAACCGAAGGAGAGACAGAAGCGAGGGTGGGTGGTGGGGGGAATCAAAGCAAAGCAAAATCTGCTCCTCACAGAGATGGAGAGCACTGGTTTTAGAGGGGTGGATTAGGGCACTCCTTTTACTGTGGAGCTTGCTTTTATGAGGTACATCATATTACTTCAGCTTCACACTTTCACAGATATATCATCATCTGCCTCACACTGAAGCCTGGCTGTTATGCCAACAAATTCTGTCTCAAACAAGATTAATATGTACACTCTGGGTGTGTGAGGAAACACAGTGACAGTAAGCTGACAGTGCCTTATGTATGTAACACTTAAACTCAGTCCAATATCTTGTTAAACGTTTGAGCCCGTGGAGATTATGCTATAATTCACCTGTATTCTGTTCCTAAGTGGAATATCGGTTTCCAAAATGTGATTATGGTAAGTAAACATTGTGCAGGACTTTGTAAGATATTCATATTCCTGGAATGCTTTTGCATTTTGATGCAACAAATGTTGAGTATTTTTTATTGGGGTTTGAAATAATGCATCAACAAGAGATGCGTATAATTATGAAGTGTTTTTGGAGGAAAAAAAGCAAAATGTGACTTTAATTCCCACTGTACACAATATGTCGAGGCAGAAACCTGGCATAGGCAACAGAAAACTGCGATGATGCTTTTCTTAAATAGGGAGACAGAAGATGATGAGAGGTGACTTCAACAACTTCTGACTGGGAAGGTTGATGTTCATAATATTATTCATACAACCTGAAGGAGTTTGAGCTATTTTGCAAAGAAGAATGTGTGAGAAGTTGCATGTCATACTTTTCAGACTTTTCATCATAGAAATAATTTTGAAAGTCATGTTTTAGAATTTCATTTTACTTTGGGTTTGAGCTTGACAAAAAACTAAAAAATAAAAAAATCACAATAATTTATCATTGCAAAGCGGCAGAAAAAAAAAAAGTGGAAATGTTAAAGTTGTATGAGTACTTCTGTTTTGGAGTTGTTAAATGCAGATTGTTCTCCTAACCTTATCAAGAAAAATGAAACTGCAACTGGTTAATGTCTGCCTTGGTAAGTGTCCTGGAGTAAAAGTGAGCAGGTTTTACTGTGCTATCCATTGCCTGAGGAGGGTCCCCAGGCAAAATCCATAGAGCAAGTGGAGAGCCGCCTTTAGAAGCAAGCCACGGAAATGATTAGCACTGTTCGGAGTGAAAGGCACAAAGAGGCTCATTGGCTGGCCCTGAAAATTTCAAAGCGAAACCGGTACACCTTGTGTCTGTGTTAATTGATCACAGGCACATTATCTCCCCTGTTCAAGGCTTAATTTGCCCTCCGAATCAACACCTTTTGTCAGCTACTGCAGTCATTTGTTGGAAGAGGAAAAAAAGAGGAACTACAGCTTAATCATTCCAAGCTGGTGTGAGGCTGGGCCAATTCTGTTCTAGCTTTTGTTGTCATTTAGTCTTGCCGCACAGGTTACATTACATTCCACAGGATTTAGCAATTCTTTCAAAACAAGGAGTGCGTAATGCACAGGAACAGTAATTTGAGCACAAGATTACTGATGTTTTTACAATGTCAAATAAATGACATGCATATAAGTGACATAAAAAAATATTTTCAATACGAAAATGCTGCACAATGCAAGTATTTCAGCAGCAGCACTTTTCCGTCTAATCCATGTTTTTGACAATTCATGCATCAGTGGTTCAGAAGATCAAGAATCCATGAATACGTAAAGATGGAAAATAATATGACAAAGCATATGGTAGCTGAAAAATCTCTCATGTAGCTCACTGACAACTAGAATGCATTTATATATTATTTGCGGTGATACATCCCAAACCCATCATACTTTCAATCCATAAACAATGGCGCATGCTGTTTTTTCCAAAGCTTTCTCAAATGGAGAGGCCTCGTTTTTATTCAAATTAAAATGTCACCTTCATTGAATATTGATGTGTTGGGTGAGGCATTCAGGCATGAGTGACCATCCATAAAAAATAAAAAAAAATGCAAGAAAACTAAAAAGTTTTCACCCTTTAGAATGTATTATGATTTTTTGTGGGGGAATGAAAATTAATCCTTCATAAATGATGTCAAAACTTTGAATGTGACAGATTGTTATATATCAATCGGATTGAATTGATATTTTATTTTTAAAAATTAAATGGTCAAAAACCTGGTGGCTTGTGATTACACTTCTGAGCCGAAGTATTGTTGAATTGATGTTTTGATTTAATTCCAGCATCTACTTTTCTTTGGTCGGAGTTTATCAGCATCCCACATCTTGACTTACCAATATTTGATATCGATATCTTGCAAAGTATCTCCAAATCTATCCAATTTTAAGGACATCTCTCATTCACATAACTCTTCAGGTGACTTGAAAAAATTTCTGTCATATTTAGTTCTGGACTCTAACCAGACTATTTGGAAACTCTCATGAAGTCATTTTTTTATTGATGTGGAAATATTGACTTACTATGATGATGAAAAATTAAAACCTTTAAGCAGGAAATGTTATCTGGGAGATCCTAAATCACTAATTAATGTTTTTTTAATCACAGTTGTTCAGTGACAAGATGTTTTCCCCGTTTATTATTGTTTGAATTGAAATATAATTACATTTATCAGAAACTAATGTAGAGATAAATAGACCTTTGACTTCTATAGCTGATAATAACTTTTGGATGCAGTTTGGATTCAGAGCCGAAGGGAGGTGCTGCTTGTAGTCTGATTTTTTTTTTTCCTGTAAGCTAATTCTGAGGCTCAAATTCATCTGGTCTCCCAACAGCTGTAACTTATACTTCCGGAGGTTAATTTCATATTTCCTGGATGTCTAATAAAGTCAAATATCCCTACAAATAGATCATATTTTACCAGGCCCATATGCTGCTCCCCTAAGACTCGGTAAACCTTTGACAAGGTGTTAAATGCCGTTTAAAAAAGAAAAAGAAAAAAGAAAAGAGTCATAGCCTCTTTCTATATGACATGGTTGGCTCACCACAGTCAACAACTCACCATGGCTTTACCCTGAGATAAGAACATTATCAGCACTGTGGTGTCTGTGCTGTCGGGGTTATTAGAAGACATATGGTACAAACACTTCCATTTTGACTTCAGAAATCATACCTCCGCCCATTTGTAGCCACACAAATCTATCATAAAAGGGATCAGCTAAGGGAAATGTGTATTTCATTTCAGCTGCTGTCCCCATTCTTAATGGGTAGCCATCCAGAGAGAATGAAATGATTGATTTTCGTAATCCTGAATGAGGATAAATGAATAAAAGCTAAATCTTCCACAAGAGGAAGGCGGAAGATGATTTTGCAGAAAGGTAAAGGAAACTCAGCAAACCTATATAGTTGCACCACAGGAGAAAAGGAAAAAAGAGAGAGAGAGAAAGAATAGGGGAGAAAAAAGGAGGAAAGAGGATTACAGCCTGTGTATGTGTGCATGGCCACTCGTACACGTGCGTGTTGACTTACACTTTGCTTCTAAGGTTACCTAATGAAATATTGATGGGAGATGTGGGAAGTGCGGGGGCTGGATTGGCTGGGGGTTGCTGGTGTTGGAACGGTAACTGCTGCTTCCTGTAGCTTGGGACATCTCTGTCACTCTGGATGTCAGCGAGACAGACCTGCCCTAATTTAATCTGACTTTGAATAGTCTGTATCACAGGAATTTGAAGGAAAAAAAAAAAGCAAAACGTACCTTGCTGAGAATAGCAGTATAGAGGAATAAAGAGTGAAAGAGGAGTGAAATAGAAGAGGATAGAAAATGACAGTGTTAAAATGTGCAGCCAAAACATTTCAAACAGATTATAATGACTATTTGACATTGCCTGTCAAAGCAACCTAATGCATACATTTGAAATGTGACAAAACAAAGGAGACAACAGTGCTGTGGCTATTATAATGTTTGACTGATGTTATGCTGCGAGAAAAACTGATAATAGACTCTGGTACATCTGTGGATTCTTCTCATGATTAGATGCAGCTTAGCAGTTTCTTAAGTAAAGAAAGAAACTGTGAACAGCGTGACAGCGCAGAGCTGCTTTACGGAGCAGGTGCTACATAATTATCTGCTTCTGACACCATTTACTACGTCCATCTCAGCGTAAGACTTGAGTCTGAAATCCTTGTGTGTCTGGCGTGAGTCAATACACAAGACATCATATCTTTTTTTCCCAAATTTGCAGCTGTTTTATTAAGCAAAGTTAGGATAGTACAGCAGTTAGTCTTGCAAAAATCTTCTCACCCCTTGAACTCTTTCACATCAGGTCATGTCACACCTACAAATTTACTGTAACAGACCAACAGACGGCAAAAACTGTGATGCAGACAGAAAAGAATCTATGGTTCCCTAATATTCTGCAAGTAAGACATTTTAAAGTATAATGTGTATACGTATTTGGTCAAGCAATGTCTATTCCTTGTAGAACCATCTTTTTCTGTGAACAAAGCTACGTATCTTTGTAATGGGGATGGCGCCTTCTGGGTGATGGCACTTTGTCCAGGGATAAAGTGCCATGTCATAGCACAATAAAATAACTGTGTTACCTTCAGATGTTATAAAAATGATGCACATATGAACATTTAAGAAATTTGATTTCACAATTTGACGTCTTAAATTAGTTTCTGTCTCTTTAAGAAGCTCCAGCTCTTAAAGGCTAGATTTGTGAAGAAGACGAATGATGGTTATTCTGTCAACAGTCTCTTCCACCCGAGATGCAGATGTTTACCGCTTCTCCAGAGTTATCATCGGCCTTTATGCGGATTCTCTACTTAATGCCGTTTTTCAGACGATGGATTGCACAGTGGCCCAAGAGAGGTTCAAAGCTTCAAAGTCTTCTACAACTCTGTTTTGAAATTAGGTAACACATGTGGATCCATCAGAAGTGGTTTTACTTACAATCTCATAAGAAAGAGAGGCAAGTGGATTCAGAAGCATTGCACACTTTTTGGATTTTAACTTGTTCAAAAAATTATATCCATGCATTTTTGTTCTTCCACTCCAAAAGTATTTCCAAATGTCTATCAGTGTATCACATAAAATTAAAATAATAAAAAATAATTGAGTTCTTGGTTGGGGGTAAAACAACAAAAAATGTTCTCGGTATTAACACTTTAAGTGGCACAACAATACAGAAAATCTTAGAACAGTTTACGAAGAAACATGCAAGCCATAGGCCTGCATATTTAAACTTGACTGAAAATTTGATTTTACAACCTCTCCTTGTTTTGGATTGACATGTTGAATTGTTTAGGTCTGTGGTTTCACTGTACCTAAACGAATCTGCCAATAGCTGAAGTTGCTATACAGAGTTCATAGTAATTCTGCAGTTCCTGAGAGTTCAAGCAAAGTGTTCAAAGACATTTTAATATATTGAGAAATGTAAAAAAAAAAAAAAAAGAAAGAAATAGTGGC
The DNA here is from genome assembly GCA_903066825.1 of Alfaro cultratus. Taxonomy (NCBI): domain Eukaryota; kingdom Metazoa; phylum Chordata; class Actinopteri; order Cyprinodontiformes; family Poeciliidae; genus Alfaro; species Alfaro cultratus. The sequence goes on along the minus strand of CAEFZX010023913.1, from coordinate 2,885 downwards.
ACACTGATGAAACTTGATGCTACCGGCCAGCCAAAAACTATGCTGAATAATGTCCACAGTAATTACAAAGTATGCAGAAGCATCTGCCAGAGCTAAATGAGCCCACATGCTTGCAAATGTGAACATTGTGTTTTGATTTGTTTGGCATTCTCAAATGCCACAGAGCCATCTAAGCACTTATCTGCGTGATAGAAATTTGCCGACCCCAGCAAAAACAGGTCTCCAAGAAACGAGAATGATTTTTACCTTACCCATCATTTTTTTGTGTCGTAAGTAGCAAGAATCAACTGCAAGAAATGGAGGACAAAATGTAGATTGTTTTATTTACCTCTCTATCTTAGCATGGCCATCTTAAGTAGTCTTTGCAATGTAAACATACACACTTTCATGCCCATTTTCTTAGTATTACATACCAAATCATCAAAAAAGATGAAAAAAAAAAGTGGAATTAAAATACACTTTTATCAACCTTCTTATCAGAGTGGCGGAATGTATTCAACAACGGCAAACACGTTTTCTCCTTACTATCTCTGCTAACATGATGATGGCAGCGTGCACTAATCTTGTAAAGTCACCCTTTAAAAGGGAACAGTCGGAGGATGGGGCTGGTAGAAAAGGAGCTGGACAGACGGCTCTGTGCAGGATTGTAGCCAGACTTGGAGCTGCCCCTGTCCATATCCAATGTAAGGTTATAGGAATATCATAATCCCTCCTCTGAGCTCCTTTGCGCAGAAGATGATGACTAAATTTCCAGTGTCTTATCACACACTCCCAGACTGGAACTAGTACAAGGGGTTCTGAGGGAGGAACCCAGCATGAAAAGTGCTGGGGATGAGATGATCAGATTAGCGGTGGCTATTGGATTTGTTTGTGGTGGTTGCAATCGGAGTGAAGCAGGCGTTGTTCAAAATGCCCATGGAGATGCAAAGCCTCCACCGATCCTTTCACCCACAAAAAATAAATAAATACTCCTCTCGGGGGCTTTTCAGGAGTGTTGTGTCGGGTGCTCCTGCAGGGGTAGGTGGGGGCTGAGTTGGGGGGTGCAGGGGAGAGAACAAATTTAACACTTCAGGGGCTTGAAGAGGGAGGGGGCAGTTTAGTATTTTATCAGGTGGGTGGATGCTGGACCGCTTCACGCAGTGAGACAAGTGGGATTGACTGATGGTATTCAGCAAAAAGCAGGGCTGCTTGATGGCTGCCTGCGAGGCAGATGCTGTGGCGGTAGGCTCTTCAGAAACCTTACCTGAGGCACAGCGAGGTATTGTGGATTCAGGAATGTCTCCTGTACCAGGCATGCCATGTGCGGGGTTGGATTGGGGAGGAGACAACAGGCAGCTCTGAAGATGCCTTGGAGGAAGGCAGAAGAAAAAAAAGGAAGTGGGGAGGAGGTGGGTGAAGAAAAGAAAAAAAGCGAGTCGGTTAATGTGTGAGGTATTTCTTTTTTCTCTCTCTCCCTCAAACCGAGATAGCAGAGCCCCAGAAAGTATGTCATTGTTCAATTAAGACAGCAAAGACATCTAAGTAGAAGTAGATTACATATAGAAAAGACATCATCAAAGTTTCAGTGGCAGTATCAATCATTGTAATAACTGTGAGATAGATCCTTAATGATGATGAAGTAAATACTGTACACTTGGTGGAGGAAGAGAGGCTATTTCAAAGAAAATACCTGGTGGACTTCTGGAAGATTTTACAGTGAAAGGGGTTGATTCAGAAGAGAAAAGTAAACTAGTCTTTGATGCAAGACTTCATACTTATTTAAAGTGGTTCCAAACCATTTCAGTGAGAAGTGCATTTATTCATGAGGGCTGAGTAAAAATTAACATCAGAGTTTTCACATTTTTATTTGTAAAGCATTTTAATGACCTAGTCTCTTCTTCCACATCAGACACAAATTTGGATTGGTCTCTCACATAGGTATGTGTGATAGAAGGATGAAAAGTGACAATGTCAAAAGTTTCAAGGGGTATGGATATTAATACACGACACAAAACCATGGATGAATGGCTGTACACACACCTTGCTGCTATAGGAAGTACCTCAAAGCATGTCCCTGGTGTGACAGTTGGAAAAGAAAGCTAGACTGTGAAGCAATCAGCATTAAAACGCACATCTGCTAGACCTAAATGCATGACTCCCACGGGAATCCTAGTCTTGCAGGACATTTTCCCACATGTTTTAATTTTGTTAAGTGGCTCAAAAAGGATGTCAATACTGGTCTACACCACTCACTGTGAATAACTTGTGCGGACATCAAACAAGGACGTAGCTTTGCTTATATGACATAATACAGTGATGTGCTTTGTACCCCAAAGCCAGGTCATTCCAATAGAGAAAAAGCCACTGAGTCAGCTTGCCGAGACAATGTCGATAAGGTAATGGCACAGATCAATAGCACAGATTTGAGCCAGATCTTAATTAAAGGAACAGCTGCTGATACAAATGATGTTTTCAATTTATTGATACGACATGGGGCAAAGGGTGGCTTGGCCGTGGCAGAGAACCTGATCAATGTATTTAACATTAGCATTCCTTTTCATCATGTACCAAGATCACTTAATTCCCCCTGCTTTTCTTCTTGTTCTATCACTCTATCATTCTCTCCATCCTGCTGGATACCTTTTGAGAAGGATCTGAGGCAGTGCACATCCCCTCCCCCGCCTGACAAGGTGAAACTGAAGGTTTGCAAGGTTGTGCTTTTATGTCTGGTACCCTTCTTCTAGTCATTCTGAGACAAACTAAAGAACAACCAAAGACAATATTAAGGCCACTAAGCACAGGATCCCAGCGTCAGTCGAAAGAGAATCAATTGTCTATCACTTATAATGGCATTCTCTCATTCACCTATCAAATATATACCACATATGTCATATTTGCAAGTGTAT
>CAEFZX010023912.1:0-54145 GCA_903066825.1 Alfaro cultratus | reverse complement strand
CCCAAATATGTTTTTGATATTCCAAAGTGGCAGCCATCTGTGGCCATACCTAAATTCTTTTGAAAGTTCGCCATGCAACACAATACAATAAAAAAATATGCTTTGTTATTTTTGATAATGGATGCTTAGCAATCCTAGTCTATTTTTAAAGATCATTGATCACAACCTTTCAAAAGCCGAATAAAGATTTTAAATTATATCTGCAACTGTCAGTCAGGCCTATTCAATTGAAACCAAATACGTATTGGCATTTACCTGACTCCGTACCTGACTCAGGTACAGCAGTCCTGCAAGCAGGAATGGGACAAAGAAGTTTTTACATTAAAGAAATGTATGAAACTTATGAATCTGAAGAATTTGGTTTAGAAAATGGAAAGAATTTTAATTATCCTAAATGACCTAAATTAAGAAATGTTTGGCCTTATTTCAAGTCGGACAGTGTGAGAAAAACTGTGTTTTTATTTTAACTGTACTTCTTGCACTAAATTGGTGTTTATGCATTTGTAAAACATGGTTTGCAGAATATCCATACAATTGCTGCCAGGGAAAAAAAACCTTTTTTTTCTGAGTTACAAAAATATGGCCTTTGACATCTACTTCACACTGAGTTATTAATCCTGAATGTTGTTCTGTACCGCTGTTAAACACGGTTTTGATGAGATTACATATAAGATATTTTCTAAAACCGGTCTAAATGCTGCTAAGTAAATCCCCCTGTATTTCACAGCTTATGGACCAATATATTTGCATTTATTGCTCAGAATTACGCGATGGAATTTCTTGATGGTGTAAATTTTGACAAAAGGCAGCTGACTGTGGAGGGACTCTGGAGCCTGAGGCTGGACTCCTGTAAGGCGTAATTTGTTTCAATTGAAATTTTTTTTCCATTATACAAACAGCCAGTATTCCATGGAGTTGATGCATATAGTTGGCAAATCATCTCCTCTGAAAATAGGAGAATTAATTTTTAATTAAATTGATGTTAAAGCTATTTGGATTTTTGCCTCCATCTTTAACAGTTAGGACATAAAATATGGTTATCTTATTCCCACATTTATACCTTCTGCTGCATCTCTGTAAGAGCCCTGTATAAATTAGATATCTTAATACTTTATCTCTTTTTTAATGATTGATCTCTGCTTTTAATTAATATTGTCCTACATTTTGCATTTGCTGTGTGAAGTAACACATCAAAGTTGAACTTTGGCTGGCTTCACTTTGCATTTTTTATTTAAGACGTTTCCAGTTTCATAGAGCTGGAACCGTTCAATAAAAATCGATGCATCTGTCCGCAGGTAAAAGTAAGAAAATTGTTTCTAGATATATACATTATATAATCATGTTGGGTAACAGAAAAAGAAAATAGCTTTGTAAAGGTTTTTGCACTTATTCAAGATTTTCCTGTTATTTTTTTTTATGTTATAATGTATTTTATATTGATTTTATGTAATAAACCAAAACTAAATGGTACGTAATTGTGATGTGGTAAAAAAAAAAAAAAAAGTGACAATTGGCTTTCAAAATTATTTAGGAATAAAAATCTTACAATTATGGAAGATGTTTGTATTCAGCCATCATGAGTCAGTGTTTTGTTGCAGCTTATTTTGCTGTAATTACAGCAGCAAGTCTTCCTGATGCTGTTTGCTTGCTAATGTTCCTCAACAAACCCTGAGGCCTTCATAGAACAGCTCTATTCACTAATTAGGGTACTACTGATGACAAAGTGTGGGACTCAGTTATATTTAATGGTATCGGAGTAAATTGATCTGAATAGGAATAGGATTACTTCCACTTCACAATTTACTCTCTTTAACTTGAATGGACGACAGTATTTTGTAGTTGCATGATGACAAAATGCAAACAAAAAAAAAAGGTTGAGGGGTATAAATAATTTTGTAAACCCTGTACTTTATAAAGTACAGGGTTTATAAAGTATATTTTACTCAGCTGTACCATCTTCATGCGTTTTCAGGGCAGATGTCAAAAACCTTTTATGTTCGCTCATCGCTTGTGCAGAAGCAGCACCATCAACTTTTCGGCAGAACTAAGCTGCCATCTCATTATGATTCAGACAGTGGAGACAATGTGGCTAATTATCCTCCACTGTCTCTTGTCATGCCGTACTCAAACCAAGATACACTAAAGAAGCTATTGTTTCAACCTGTCTTTTTTCCTCTTCTTGTCAGGTGATGGATAAGTATGGAGACTTTTATGGCCGTAAGAAGATCAGTGAACTGTTAGGTCTGGACCAACCTGCTTTAGACTTCAGCACCGAGAAAAAAGAACAGAAGAGGCTCAGAAGAAACAGTGCCTGGAGTGTCCTGTGAGTAGAGAGAAAATATTAAAAATGTCCAGGTCTTTGCAGTTCTGTCCTCTAAGAAAGATACAGATCAAACTGCAGTCATCTGGCTTATAGCATTTGTGGTTGCAGGCGAAACGATAGAGGTTTTCACATACTGAAGAGCAAAGGACAGACTTTTCCATCTAATCAGGAATCATGCGTCAGGATAGCATATTCACATTTGTCCTAAATGAAAAAAGAGAAAAAATATGTGGTTTTCTAGCTTGCAATAGTGTTTGCACAATGAGCTAGCATCCAGATGCATGGTATTGATATAAAAAACATTATCCAAATAATGAAATCAATACTGCCCTTTCTGCTGTACATTCCTCTGTAGCACTAAATGGCCTTATTTTATTATGCATGAGCACTTTGGTCTTCTTTACGCTTTTATTCAGCTCCTTTGTGTGCTGTTCAGACCAATGGATATTTTTAGCTCATTTGTTTTACTCTGTTAATTTTTTTTTCTTCCACTAGTGGTTTTTATTTGCAGCACATGAGGCAGGAAACGGGTAGAAAGAGAAAGTGATAAGACATGCACCAAAGTCCCAGAGTTGGGAATCAAACCCTGGACAGCTGCATTGAGCTCTGATGATCCTGTATGGGGCGACAGCTCCACTTCTAAACCACTTGCTGCCAGTACTCATGTTCTTATTAATAACTGTTTCCAAAAAAGAAAAAAACATATCTCTGAGGATGTCTGCGCATTGCATAATGCGTAGACCGACAACAGGAGATCCCAGAGCATTATCTTGTACTTGAGGAAGAACAGGACATTCTGAGAAGTCGTCACATAACAAACACTCTCATAAAGGACACAATGTAGCTCAAAGGGGATGATTTTACTCCTGGACATTTTGACTTCATTTCCTTGTTACTTGTGTTTTCATGTATTGTTGCAGTACTTCTGTTTTTTTCCAGATTTAACTCCCTTGACGCAAAGTACCAGGTCTGGAAGCTAGGAGTGGTGTTCACTGACAACGTAAGTTCAGTTCCATCAGGTGACTTGTGGCTGACACTGGATTTGTTTTTGCATTCTCAACAATGATAAATGTGTCACTTTGTTATATTCATGCAACCTAATAATAAGCAATGACTCAACGTTAAGTGTAAAAGTGTTTAATATTTGATGATTAAATCAAGATTTAGTCTGATACATGTTTCAAATGTGATGGCAATATCCTGTCATCCCACTTATCTAAAACACATTTGTCTTCCTGTTCTTGTAATCTAATAGTTGATGTTTTATGTCAACTTATGTGTGTATTTGTGTGTGTCCGTGTGCTTTAGTCCTTCTTGTACTTGGCGTGGTACATGACCATGTCAGTTTTGGGTCATTATAACAACTTCTTCTTTGCTGCCCACCTTTTGGACATCGCCATGGGCTTTAAGACACTCCGTACCATCCTTTCCTCCGTCACACACAATGGAAAACAGGTGTGTGCATGTGTTTCAAGGATGTGATGCTCTGTAATGTATTCCTTCAAAGTGTAGCACTTACATTGGAGCATTTTCAAGATGACATAATCTGTCCCTGTCTCTCTCTCCCCTTGCAAATATGTTTGCCTCTTCAGTTGGTGCTGACTGTGGGTCTGTTGGCGGTCGTGGTGTATCTCTACACCGTCATAGCCTTCAATTTCTTCAGAAAGTTTTACAACCACAGCCGTGGCAAGGAAACTGAAGCTATGAAATGCAATGATATGCTTACTGTGAGTTTCTATACATATTAATTCATTATTTCTGCAAATTTTGGTAGCTAACGCTTAAAGGGGGCGACTGTGGCTCAGTGGGTAGATCAGTCACATTGGAATCGGAAGATTGTAGTTTTAATTTCAGCTTCCTCTCACATGTCAGTCTATCTGAATGTTGGTGCAAAAATGTGGCTCTGGTGCGAAAGTGCTTTGAGTGATCAGTGTGATTTGAAAAGGGTTTCTTAAGTTCAGATTTATGTGTAAAAAAAGCTCAATTTTGTTGATCATGACTTGTTTGTACAAGAAAAAAAAGTTAAATCATCCAAGGGTTTGACTACTTATTTCAGCCGGTGAGGTGACTTTTTTTAAAAATTAAGAATCCTTTTTTATTGGGCTTGCAAAATCATTTTTTATAAACTTGAATTGTGGATTTTCTTAGCTTCCAGATTTTGTCATCAAAATTAACAATAAAAAAAGACACTTTAGATATGGCACTCTCTATTGAATCAATTAAATAATTGAATTTTTTAATAGATCCTCTCGCATGTTGTCTGCTGGAGGCGGGCACCAGCCCCTTCACCAGCCTGCCAAGGATAAGTGTGTTAGATCATGGATGGGTGGATGAATAGATCCTACTGTATTGAGATGCACATGCATTATCAAAACCTCAGTTTCTTTCCAGAAATGGCCCCTGACTTAAGTCCTACTTTGAGGAAACCAAAGATGTCGGCTGACAGTGATCTCCATTTCTGAAGCAACAAACAAACCTTTCGTGCTCGTGCCTCCAAAATATGATAGACACATGGGGAAAAAAGCAGTCTGGAGGCCTTAGATTTCCTCTTTGTTTGCCCGCTGATGACGTTAACACCCAAACGCCTGATCTATTCTAATGTGGACTCCACTGTCAGTCACATATACAGGCGGATGGCTAGCGATAGCATTTGAATGAACCCTGCTATTATGGCAGGCAGGGGATATTACACTGAATCATCAGCCACATCCACTGTGTCTCTGTTTGTCCTGCGCTTTAATAACAGTAATCTGAAATCATTTTTTTTTATTTTCGCTACAAATCTTTTTGATGGTCTGGACTTCAACACATAATAGACCTTTCCAGACAACGTGAAAGGTTAATTCTTCCCATTATACTGTCAGAGGTGAAGAATATTGATTACAAAATGTGAACTCTAATTTGAGTTCACATTTTGAATTTTTTGCAAGAATCCTGCCTGGTTTCATAAAGAAGCCAGCAGACATGAAAGTGCCTTCGATGTATTATTGTCCTTACCAGCATGAATTTTCACCATGCAGTGTGATCTTTGCTGAAAATAACTTTGTTACATCACACCACTTTCAAGAAACGAATGGAATAAAAATCTCAATTAAAAAAATGACGTTTGGTGGTAAGATCTGACAAAAAAAAGTGTACTTTCCTTGAATAGTAGGCAAACCATACCATAACCGACAATGTGCTTTCTTTAATTTTCTCCTTAGTGCTACATGTTCCACATGTACGTGGGAGTGCGAGCAGGTGGCGGGATTGGTGACGAGATCGAGGATCCTGCTGGAGACGAGTTCGAAGTCGAACGGATCGTCTTTGATATTACGTTTTTCTTTTTTGTCATTGTCATCCTGCTCGCCATTATCCAGGGTGAGTCCCACGCCGGAAATATTGTTCCCGCATGTGTGCAAACAAACCGCTGCAGTTTGCAGGTTGTTAGCCGCGGCATGCCTGCAACTCACAGAAATAGCTTTTATTCAAACGGTTTTAGAGTGAATCGTGTCATGAATTTTTCATGTGGGAGTGAAAAGTCGGCCGTGTATCTCTTCATCCCTCAGTGCCAGGTGATATTCACATGAAATGACAGTTTTCAGTGCACAGTTACACAGTTTTGTCCCTCTCTTAGGCTTAATAATTGACGCCTTCGGTGAGCTTCGAGACCAGCAGGAGCAGGTGAAGGAGGACATGGAGGTAAGGGTCGATAAAAATATCAAGATATAATTTTAATATCTACACAAAACAAAAACCTAAGTCAATCTTGTCGAGGTTATGAATTATTAAAGAGATATGTTCCTTTAACCACACAGTCCTCGGATGTCTTACAATATGACATCAACATTCGGCTGATCCATCTTATCTCCTGACATGACCTTTGACATCAGCTTCATTTGATAAGTTCTGTTGAAGTTAGAGCTGACACTGTGCACAAATGTTTATAAATAAAATTATGCATTGCACTGACGGTTGTTCTAAATATATTAGCATCGCTGCTGTGCAGTCTGGAGAGTGTGAAACTAGATGTTTGAAATACAGGTTTTGGAATAAATGTAAGAAGAAAAATAAAGTAGCTCATTGTCTAAAAAGTCCATCGGTTTATTCATCCATCCGATAGCGTACACATCCATTCATTTGACAATTCGTCTATCGGCCTGTCCTTCATTTCTTCATTCTGTGGTTTTTCCAGGTTCCACTGCACTCATACTTGTCTTAAATCCCTGTGAACATTTCTATTTAAACATAAAAAGGCCTGAGCATTCTATTGCCAAGTTCAGTCTACAAAATCTCATTACTTGCAGTTGTTGAGCCAACATTTGCATGCAAAAAGCGCTCTAATGGAGTCTTTAGACTAAATTGCCACTAGACAGCCAAGAAGACCAGGATAGTTGAAAGGGAGAAGCAGGCCGACTCTCAGCAACAGCAGCTACGGTTTGTGGTGGAAACGGTCCAACAAAAACGAGAAGCAAGTCACCGAACGCAGCTTTGATTACTACATCCAGGAAACAAGTTGAAGATATGTACTGAAAAACCAAGCATAAAGAATTGTTTTATGTCATTGAACAGTTCTGGCCACTGATACTCGTTGGTCTCACTCCAGTCATCATATGCATTGCAGTATTCACAAAGTAAACAAACATGAAGGAGAAATGGTGGAGGCGCATGGTTCAGCGTACCAAAAAAAAAAAAAAGAAATTCAAGCAGCAGAAAAATGTTTTCTGGACTGCTGAGTGCTGAAGCGAACAAAACCGAGCAGAGGCTTTGAAATGTTACAAGTATGACTAAATTATGTTAACATATGGCTCAGTGTTGTCAATGTTTTTATGGCATAAATAATGAATTTGTTTTGTCATGTAGTTCCAGTTCTCAGTCTCTTTGGCAGTTATTATGATTTTACACCTTTTTCCCAGTTGCCACATTTTTGCAGCACTCAGTAATAATAAATGTGGTTCAGCTGCTACTTTCAGCCTCGCATAATTATTTGTTGTTAGTATGAGTGACCCAACACACATATTGCATTAAGCCCCAAAGCAAACATTTTACCATTGTTGTTTTTCTGTCACCATGTTTCAGCCAAAAAATCCTCTGTGGGGACATGAAGAATAAATTACAACATTAAATGGTTATTGCTAGAAAACTAAATCCAGCATTTTTTGTCACAGAGCACAATGTCTCTGGTCTTAGGGCTTAGATGTAGGAATTCTTTTTGATGCTCTTTATTTTATTCTTTTTTTTATGTGTTGAATGAGTCATGAGTTCTTACTTCTTCCCTCTGCAGACCAAATGTTTCATATGTGGAATAGGAAGTGAGTACTTTGACAAGATTCCTCATGGCTTTGAGACTCACACTCTGCAGGAGCACAACTTGGCCAACTATCTGTGAGTTTTCAATCTTCTAAATCCTAAAATATATAAATCAAATACAGAGCATTTAAAGTTCTGATCAAAAATCACGCGGTTTAGTTGACTAAATGGTGAGTTCCTTTCAAAACAATTAGTTGAACAAAACAGAAAATTAAAATTGACATTGTTTTGTATATTACTTATGTCATTTTAAAGGTTGCCTTTTGTTGTAATTGAATCTTAATTTTTTTATTGCTTTTCTGTCTTTAAATTTTCTAATGGATCGATCTGATTAAGAACATGAATGATTACAAGTATAGTCAACATAAATCCAACAGATTTCACTATATATTTCAGATGCTATATCAAAAAAGTAGTGCAGAACTACACTACACTGAATGCTAAAACAGACAGATAAATGCAATGTCATAAAAATGTAGCAGCTTATAATGAATATACATGTATTAAACTAGGATTAATGAAAAATAAATCCTATGTTTAAATATGTCATAATACAGCATAGTACGAAAATGTGTGGGGATAAAGAGCTAGTTTCAGTAATGCGCAGAGGTCCTGCATGTGGAAGAAATATATAATTGATTTCTACTTGGTTTCTTCAAAGCAAACAAAAATGACACAATAACTGGAAGTCTCAAATCTACTTTCAAACTGAAAGTTGCCCATTAAACCTAAATTGCAGAGGGGAAAATGTAGATTAGTATTGTGATTGTTTCCAACTTATTTTCCAATAACCCTCAAGGCACTATGTTTTCTGTAAAAGCAAACTGCATTTTGTCCCAACAAGAACTTCTGCACGACAGCCTCGACACGAGAAAACTTTGTCTCACTTCTGCGCCTGATGTTTCCATGCTGGGAAGTTTATGTAAACACTATTTCAATGTGGTCCCAGGCATATGGCGACACAATCTCCAGAAAAATGTGTTCTCATGCGTCATTAGCTTTTCAGAGTGTAAATCTTTCAGATAGCCGTACATGACAGACAGTCAGAGATGCAGCAGCTATTTTATTCTTTCTCTTTAAATTTATTGTCACATGGCATAGTCACACACACACGATTCAAAAGTGGGTGTTTAGAATAGAGTTTCGTTAGGGACTTAGTCACCAAATATAAAAAAAAAATGTTTTCATAGTTGTATTTGGGCCATTAAACCTTTCAATAGTATCTCTAAATAAGTTTTTCTTCTGGTAAATGCAGGAATGTCCCGGTTAAAACATGTTGGCATTCTACTAACAAAAAAAAAGGGGGGGAAGATGTGCCTCTGCCCCAGATTGGGGAGAAGCTAGGGGTATTTTGCATGTTGCAAAGTTGCTTCTTCACTAATTGCCACTGCCCAGAGCTAACTGAGTCCAATTATGGTGGAATTCCTGAAATGCTGTTGCAGCCATTGACTGACTGACTTTTCCTACTCATCATTATACATATATGGCAGTTCTTCCTGTGACATTTTGTCCCACTTGAAACCCCCCCCCCCAACTTGGATAAACTGAATGATCCATTGTTTTCAACATTGAGAGATGCACTAACAAATTCACTAATTTAATATTTGCAAGCATTAATACAAATATTTACTCTTCCAGTTGTATTATATTCTTGAAAATGGATTCAAATTATATTCATAATCAGCACAGCCCAACAAAATATATTTCTACACAAATATCTTCTTCTCTGCATAAAATTTTAAGACACTGTAACACTTTTCCCATCATTTGTGCCCTTGCAGATTTTTCCTGATGTATCTTATTAACAAGGATGAAACTGAACACACGGGACAGGTATGATAATTATTTCCTGTTTTATGGTGCAACCGAAGATGGAATTAGGTGGCCACTTTATAGGCCTCCAGGCAGTTTAACTGTCATTGAAAGATCACGTCTCTTTTAATTTATTCATCGCCAGCACTCCGCCCCCATGTCTCGGTAACCTATTAATTCCAGCATTTGCTACGATAATGACAATCTGTAGTGTAACCTTTTTGAGTAAGGATGAATTTGCATTCATGCAATCTCTCTAAAGCCATTGTATCACCCTAGGTGTGCACAGTTAATAGTGATAATCCATTCCATGCCGGGCAAGTTCCCCATGATTTACAGCTTTTTTTTTTTTTCTTCTGACTGATATCATTTTGCATAAAATTTCTACTGCAAACGGGGCACATTGGGTTTTAAGCCTGTTATTATTTTACCGAAGATGTATTTTTTCGTTTTTGTAGCATATAAATGGCTTGTTGCACAGAGCAACAAAACATGCTACATTTTTCTTCCACTTCCTTGTAAAAAGCTTTAATATTTCTGTCACTGGTTGTGTCTTTATCTATGAAAAGATTGTGCATCAGAAGAGATAAGAACTTTCTAGTCTTCACAGGCAACAAGTATTAAATCATGCCTCTTTTTGTTCTTCTCACTTTACAATTTAGATTTTGGCGCAGAGCACCTCCAATATGATGCTGTGCAATCAATCAAAAAAGTTTTGCTTTTTTTTAGCATTGTGAAACAGTTTAACATTTGGGTGATATTTCCAAATTGAAATGAAGGTTGACACTTATTTCTAGATTAAATTTCTTTTCATTCAGGGGTTTAATCTTCTCTGGTGGTATATATAAAGGGCATGCATTATCATTTGTGTGATAATGCATGCGTGTGATATGTGTGTGTGTGATTTGTGTGATATCAATTGTGTGGAAAAAACCAGAATAAAACATTGTAGCATCCCTTTACAGTCAAGCAGCCTGTTGTATTACAAACTTTTGCTTTCCAGTTGTGTTCAGGTGTTTAGCGCATTGTAAATCAAGAAATATATTTTAAAATATCTTAAAAAAGCATGGATTTATGATAGTGTTGATATTGCATTTGAAATGCTGAAGCCTTATTGTATAAAAAACGTTCACTCTAGTCACAAGTAGTGATAACAAAGTCTCCAGTTTAAACTTGAGTTCATAAGCTGAAGGTATATGGTGATTTATCCAGTACAAAGAAGGAAGTCAGGGGAAATGTCTAAGCAGCAGCTTGAAAACATAGCATACTGACACCCTAGAGAGGGATTTAAAAGCACTCTAGTGACAAATGACTGCTTATGTTATGAACTGCAACGTTTAACTGTGATCAACAAAATCCTGTCAGCATTGAGATGAATGTAATTTCTGCTCCATTTTTGACCTGCGTTGTTACTCTGATTTGAGTATATCAGCACAGTCCTCCCAACAACTTTGTCGCCAGAAAAAACTTCTTTCTTTCTGTGTCTCATTCAGTGGTTGTGTACATCACTTTTTTTCCCTACATATTCAGCCCATGTTTAACTGAACTGCAGCTATGAAACTAGCAAGAATTTATTCTGTCATGTTACCTAAACACCATCAGTGAGATAGTTTCTTCACAAGATTATAAAGCTGACTTTGGACTCATGCTATGATTGATAGATGAAAAGAAAGTTGAAATACCAATACAGAATTAGATGGCAGCTGCAGTCAAACAGTTTCCCTTTCATTTGCCTCAGGCAAGAAGGAAAAAAAAGAGCTGTAGTTGAAGATGATTATCTTAGCTAAATATATATCGGCATCGTTTTCAGAGAGCAGTTATAGATTTAACTTGTAGACAGAAGCAATAAAAAGTAAAAACCACTCCAACATAAGCCTCTTCTCGCATAAAAACATCATGCTCACAAACTGCAGCTGCAATCACCTCGGACATTTCAAAATATGTTGTTTTTATTAGCTCTAAAATTGTAAATATGTTCTTATAAATGTTTCTTCACTCAACATAAAGAAGGAAAATCTCAGTTCCATTCATTTTGTACACTGTGTAAACTCCTCTTGATCTGAATGTGTTCTTGATCCAGTGAACTTATATCACAAAGATGGATCTTTGTGATAAGTGACGACTGTGTTGACTTTTTCAGGAATCCTACGTGTGGAAAATGTACCAGGAGCGCTGCTGGGAATTCTTTCCTGTGGGAGACTGTTTCCGTAAGCAGTATGAGGATCAACTCGGCTGACAGAACATCCAAGAGGTCAAAAGCCTCCCAACATAGTGTTATTGCACGGGAGCCACATTGCTTGTTGCCTTTTGACTCAGTAAATTACCTTAAATTTGCGTGTTTATGTTAATCTGATATTAGTTTTTGGAGTGATTTATTTTTTCCCAAACAAATGGTACTCTGATCTGACATTGAATAAATGACTTGGAATCAAAAGAATGACAACTGCTTGTTTATGTTCTATTCTAAAATAATGTGATTTTTGTTTGGCGAGTCTTGTGGGTCGGAACCTACTCATTTCAGATGTTTATGTCTCCAGATGTGTTCAGAGTGATGTGACTGGACTCGTTATTTCACACAGTCGAGACTGGCCTTCCAAATTCATGGCCAGGGCAGTAATTTCTGGCTTAAAACATCTCTTGTTTTCTGAATAAATTGGTCTTATGGTTTGATAACCATTCCCTCTGTGGGGCGCCCGCAGATAAACAATTTCCCTTCTGGTTTTTACTGTTTTTAACCTATGCTGTTGTGAAAGTCCCTCTCCTGTCTCTTCAGGATCTCTCCACTCCTCCTGTGATCACTTATCCTTCCTGCCTTTCCCTCCTGCGCTCTCTTCATCCTTCAGATTCACCTATTTTCCCATCTTATTACCAGCTGCATTGTCTCTTGTCTCATGGCTCAAATCAAAGCTCTGTCGTGGAAATAAATTATCAGCCTTACTGATGAGATGGATGGATTTCTCTAATGACCAGAAGAAAAAAAACAAGATTTGTGGATTTCATGGGTGTAACCCATTGACTAAAATTGTCTTGCAGGTTTTGTTAAATAGTTGAAACACATTGAGTTCAACAGCAGGATGACAGCCGCAGGAGGGCCATCCACAAACTCTGTTCTCATTATGGAAGTGTCAAACATGAGTCTACAATACTACTCATACTGATATCCGATGCTTTTAAGTGTATACCTGCAACAGTCATTCAAAGATTGACCAGGAAATGAGCTGAGAAAAAAAGATTTTTTTATTTATTTTCAGCTACATAATTTACAACCAGAACCCTTTGTAATCAACTTACGGCTGCAGTAATAACACAAATGAGTTTTCACCTTCACATATAAAAATCAAAAAAGACCCATCTGAGATAGTTCAGAATACATTTTAAAATAGGAGATGTAAGAACAAGTTGTAATTTACCTGTTTTTATCTACAGTGTTTTATGAAGACATTCTGTAGAACAGTTTTTTTTTATTTCGGTGGAATACAATGTTTTTATTGTCACTATATACATATACAATGAGATTCAAAACTCCAGTTTCAGCGCAAACATCTAAAATAAAGCAATAAATATAAATATAAAAAGTAAGATAAAAAATAAATAGTGCAAAGGTTGTGGGATGTTGCACAGTGTTTAGGAGTTAGTGGAGAGAAACCGAGGGATGGACAACAACATTCATGGACTATAAGTCCATGTTTGCAAAGCAAACTCAAAATGGCTTTTGGTTAAAAGCTTGTATTGGTTCTTCCTGTGTTTTTTGTTCACTATCCTGGCAGCTTAGACAGATAATGTGACTGGACTTGTTACCTTTCAGTGTCATTAGCAGATTTGATTATATAAAGAGTCAAACTGTTCATTAATGTACAAAGATCTCAAAGACGTGAAACATGCATGTGGTCAGAAACCATGTCTGTGGGAATTACTGGGAGGAATTGATCAGAAAACACTGATTGCTTGGAGAACTGATTTACAAATGCTAACATTGGATCCCTCTTTTGAAGACAATGACATTGACACTCAAATTAAAAATACTTATTCAGTTTAAAATCTTGATGTCTTTCTAGAAACAAATCTAAAATTTGTTTCTAGACAAATGAACCCATTTCATTTAAATGAACCCATTTAAATGAAATGGGTTCATTTAAAATATAAATGAACCCATCGGCTTACCGGGGAAAATCCCTGATAGTCTGGTAATCTCTGGAGGTTTTCTGTCACATGTGATTCAAACATGACTTATTATTGAATGTCTTTACTTACATACTTAAATTGTAAATACAGGGTGGTCATGTTTTTGTTTTATTTGACATGTAAATAATTTATAGAAGTGATCAAATCTAAAGTATGATGGAAATGAAAAGGTCTTACTTTCTCATACTCCTTTTCAATTTGTTTTGCATGTCTGACAAGTTTTGCTCTGTTTTTTTTTATATATATATATTTGTAACTTAGGTTCAAAACAAACTAATGAACTAAAACTAAATAATAAAAAAAAAACACTAGTTTTCAAGTAATTCATGCCGATACACTTGTGAAGACCAAAGCTACCAGGTCGTTCTACACAGTCTACAGAATTGATCTACAGCCTAATCAACCTTTAGACTGGAGGGTGAGGAATAGGAGGCAACCTCTAATCACAAGCTAACTACACACTGAAATTTAGCCTGTTCTTATGAACATAAAAATCAATCATGCCGTCATAACATCGAACACACAGAAATCAGACCCTTTTTCCAGTTCCCCCGGTGAAACAAGACACAGTTTTGGAAGTAGCCTACCACCAAGTTGATTTTCTCAGACATCTGCTTTTGAAGCAGGGGACCTCACGTCTCCCGAAACAAACCCAAATAAAATATACCGAGTGTTCAAAACTTAATTGCCACATTTGGTGGATCAAACAATATTGTGGACAAGATGGATGTGCTTTGGTTCCTGCCAGACGTCCTCGTCTATCTCCTTCCTGATCTTTTCTTTGCTTTCTGCAGTTGAATAATGCCAAGGCGTCCCACATGGTGGGCCTATTTATATCTACTGGTATACTTTCAGAGAGGCACGTCAAGAGCTGCACGCTCAATTTTTATGTTCACCGGGATACGCAAAGCAAACTCAAAGCCCCAAATGCTTCACTTTTTCATGCAGGACAGTCTTTTTTTGTGTGTGTTTTCTTCTAATGTAAGAGCCGGATAATAAAAGTATATAGAAATTAAAGTGCAACATAAAGAAAAATCCACTCTATTACATGCTTACGTAAAGGAGTTTGTACATATCTATAAAAGGACGATTGGACATGAATTTTAGGTACCATCTAATTACTCTAACAACAAAGTCAAACTTTGCCTTAAATGGGGTTGCACTGTGCATGACAGAGTTTATATCTTCCCAAGGCAATTTTATGTGGAGTGTAACAGCAGGGACTATACTGATGGTATGTAGCCTTGTTTTGTGTCATGGTTAGTTACACAAAATGTTTAATTTAAGTTCCATTCATTAAAAATGAAAACATGGAAAGTCTGCTAACTGGTTTATACAGCAGTTAAAGCACTTAGATGCAACATGCTGATAATAAAATCAGTTTGCTGTCTGTAAAAACATAAAAATCCTTGAGGAGGCTTGTAACATTCATGTATTAATCTTAGGTTAAACATTTTCAGCATTGAAATCTTTTAGTCAATACTTATCTGTAGTATGATGGCATCTATGCTTTAATTAATCCAGGAAATGTGTTTGAAGTGAAGTGAAGTTTTCTGTGTTAGTTTTATTCTGCTTTCATGTACCTGAGCGAGCCATACGTTGAGGTTTATTTTACCTCCTAGCACAAATGAAAAATGCATTTCACCCTTTCTAAGTTTATCTAAGGCATAACTATTCTGATTAGTAAAATAAAAAAAAGTAGCATTAAGTTTAAATGGCACATTTGAATAGACATATTGATTTTTTTTACTTCACCTAATCAGTAAATGGGAAATTGATGGGTATTTGACATTAAACAATATCAAGACAGTTCACCAAACTTAATTTTTTAAGTGTTTTTACCATCTGGAGAAACCAATAATTTTTGCTGGATAATTGGATTTGACCAATTTGTTTGATCGTACTTTTTATCTGCCTTCAGCTGTAATTTTCTGAAATTACTTTTTAATTATTCTCGCTTGATCTATTGGGCCCTGGCATCTCAAAATAGTTGAAACACATGATCTTTTTTTCTGAGCTGTACCACCCACAACGCCTTATGTATATCAGGATAATCCATATTTACCCTTTTCTCTGCTCTGTAGACAAATAAGACATCAGCACTTATTTACTCTGCCACTAACACTGTTGAGACCTAAAAGTCTTCAAAATTCACATCAAGATTCACGAGTATTTCAAAGGACAAATACAACAGTGGAATTCATAACATCAAATGAGGACAATAGTGTTTCCTCTTCTATTCAGTCCATTTCAAGCTATTGAAAATAGCAGCTTTATAGTAGAAATGTTTATATATTGCAAATTAATGAAGTTGAGGATCTTTTTTTTTTTAGTTAACCTCCTTCTTAGTCTGGTTAAGCTCTAGATGGCATGAGGTTTTGATTAATTCATTAATGTTGAATGAAACATATCAAAATGGTGCAGAAGAAATAAACATGTGACTGATATCAGACAGAAATCCTGAATGAAAAATGCCTGAGTAGTGAATATTTCCACTAGGCTTGGAGAATCAATCAATCAATCAATCAATCACTCAAATTTTATTTGTATAGCACATTTCAGCAATAAGGCATTTCAAAGTGCTTTACATCATATAAACACACGCAAAAAACAGTCATGCAACATAGAATCAACAATCGAAACATTACATTTAGCCAAATGCCATGGTTAACTTCTTAATCGATGATGCTTCAAAGGCAACTCTAAACAGGTGAATTTTTAGTCTAGATTTAAAGGCACTCTGTGTTTCAGCAGTTTTTCAGTTTTCTGGAAGTTTGTTCCAGATTTGTGGTGCATAGAAGCTGAATGCTGAAGTTACTCCATGTCCTAAACATTGTCTCATATAGGACCTTCCAAGATCTAGAACTGACATCTGTCCTCTAAACCTCCCTTGATTCAATCTCTGAAATGTTTTCAATGGGATTTAGATGAGTGGAACTCAAGATTATACAAGAAAGTCTGTCAAGATATTGATTATGTCAAATTTCTTTGGTGTTTGAGTTTGTTTTTTGGGGTGGTGGTGGTGGGGGGTTGTCTGTGTTTTATAAAGGGGAAGCGTTCAGCTTCCCCTTTATTACCTCCAGCTGTTCCCTCTTTCCTAGTTACCTCACCTGTAAGTTTAAACTTCCCTGTTCTCTGGGCTGAAATAAACTCTTCTACTTTATGTAGATCGCTGCGCCTGGGTCCTCTACCTTCATCAAATCATGAAGTTTGGTGTGGAACAACGTGACTGGCCTGTCCTGACCTCAGCCTGATAAAACACCAACAGGATGAGTTAAAGTCAGGCATTCTCAACCAACATCAGTGTCTGACCTCTCCAATGTGATTTTACAGAAATGGTCAAGAAATCCCCATAAACACTGGTTTATGCCATGAGGGTTATAGCTGTTACAGCTGTAAAGGGTGAGCTGACATATCACTCCCTGTCTATTAAGAATTAGATGTCACTTAACTTTATATATGTGTGCATGTGACAGAGCTGATATGCTGTGGGTGAGATGCAGAGTTCAAAACTCCACCAATAATTAAAGCAGCACACACAATAGCTTCTATAACTCATGATAAAATGTTATGCAACATTTACTCATGAAGTCATGTTTCATGATCTTCTGAGAAACCTTTGACATCGTTACATCATGTTTTATAGTGATGGGAGGCACAGCGTTGTTATACTCAGCAATAGGTAATCCATGAGGTGTGCATGTCAACATTTAGTTACGCATAGATGGCACTGTGAAATAACTGGGTGGCCATGGCTGAAATATTGTGAATGCTGCTTTAGATTCTTCCTTGGTTTGTTTCCAAATACAGTATTTCATGGAGATAAAATCTGAGTCATAAATCAATGAGACTGGAAAGACAAACGAGTGTGTGTTGGATGGATTGCAGCTATGAGGAAGCTTCTGTCTACCACACTGGATTTGTAATTTTACTGCAAGTATTGATGAGATTGTTTAAAGAAATCTTTTCTTTCTTTTTTATAATTTTTTATAATGACATGAAGATGTAATCAATTAGATTAGGAGGAAATGTGCAACTTTTGTTTCATCACAGGCATGCGACAACATAAAAACCTGATCAAGGTTCAAATTATCTTTGCGTATTTTGTAGCAAAATGTTCTGTATTCATATTGCCTTCCACACAAAGTATTTAAAAAGTTATTTCAGTCCCTTTTTTCTGACCTGTGAAAGAGAACTTGGTCCCTGTCTGCCAGCCTCTGTTGTATCTGAGCTTAAGGAAAGTTAAATCTTGTTCATGCATTTAAAATAAGTCAAGTTCTTTCTTCTTTTTTTTCAAGCCAGAAGTTGTTTTACAGATGGGGATTCTCAGAAGCTCAATCCTAGTAAATGCATCTACTAATTCACTTCACAAACCTCAATTGTTTTTTATATTTCACCCGGTTGGCACTGAGCTGTTTGGACCCTTGCATTATTGTTCAAGAATGATTCACAGCTATGAATCATTCTCATTCTACTTAAAATAAGTAATTATCCCACAGTTTATTAAATATTTAAAGCCTTATAAAATTATCAGGACGCCTTTGAAGTGTTACAGTGCCGTAGAATGATCCATTAACGTCCCTTTCTGCAAAGACAAGATTATGAAGACCCTCATTTATTTTATTCCTCTGATATTATTCTGGTGTATTTCAGTTTATGTCACCAAAGTGGTTTTAAACGCAGCTTTTATGGGACATGCAGGTGCAATTGAATGGAACTGCAATAATTCACAAGTTAAAGTCAGTAATGAAAACAATCTTGTAATAACTATTTTGAGTAGCCATTTTGTGCGTGATGATAAATGATTTACTTTGGCACTTAAAGGTGACTTAATTAATTCCTACTTTAGCAGTTTGAGGTTTCAGCCAACATCCATTTACCTGCATGATAAATCTAGAAATTGAGCATTAAAACAACACATCACTGTTACAATTATGTAATACAGTGCTAGTCTATTTATATACATTTCATAAAAAAGGGTCATATTACTTTTAAGCTATTAAATAGCTGTTCTAATTTTCATATAACAGCAATAATTTTTAGAAGCAAATACTGAATGCATTTTTGAAGTTTTTGTGATTATTATTTTTTTCTTTCCTAATCCACACATACATACAATTGCAATGACATCCGAGGGACGTCCTTTAACAGAAATACTTGAACCCTGCTGAAAATTGGTTTCTCAGGTATAGAACCTGGGTTCTTGGGAAAGAAAGATGGCCAAATGTCTCGGCTGGAAGCTTATTCATGGCTACAAACACACAACTTGCTAAAGGACGTTTCACCTAAAGATTGCCATAAGGATTAAGGAAAAGGAAAGCCTGCATAGATTATAGAAAATTAAAACTTGTGCACCTAATTAATGTTTCAAAAGTTGCATTTTGCAGTTATTCCACTCTGGGAAAAGAAAATTAAAATGCCTCATCAAAGGACTAAACGTCTATACAGAACTATAATTAGGTATGTAGTTCATTTGGACACCTTGTCTGTTCTATGCTATAACTCTGTCCTGAAGCAAGGATTACCAGCAAAGTCATAGAAAGAAAAGAATTAGGCAGAGAACTGGAAATACACTCAGGCGTGTCTTTGGCATCATACTTCAACTATTAAACTATCCTTAAATCTATGCCGTGATTTATTAGATTGGAGATTGAAGAAATTAAATTAGTTTTTTGTGTGTGTGGCTTCAGTTTGTCATTGTTAGCATTGTTAAAGGACTCTTCCTTCTTCCAACATCTACTTAGTGGGGGGCAGCCAGACACCTTGGACAGGTCACATCTGTCAGCTAATACAAAGAAAATGAAAACACATAGCCCAGGACCCAACACCTGCCTTCCATGCGTTTGCAATGTAAACTGAAAGCAGAACACTTTGAAAACCCTAAGCAGAGAAAACACAGCAGAACAGGGGCTTCATTCACAAATAAAAAGATGTCTCCTGATTCCTACTTCATCCTCCCTGTTGAGGAGGATGAAGTAGTAGTAGATTGTGAAATCTGTGCAATACGTTCCTTATCAAACGAAGTGCCCCCGACTGGATATTTACATGCATTGTCTAATGACAATTTGACAGACTCCTGCCTTCTTATTGCAAGCCTTATTTTCATATTGAGGAATCTCCTTCCAGTAAAAGGGTGCCACTGAGCATTCTAAATTACCATTTAGATTGGACAACTCCATGCCAAGAGAAAGCCAATTACTCAATGACACTTTTGGTAGGAAAGAAGGATGGAAGAAGGCCGCAGATGAGTGCATGTCCCAGTGGAGGTCTGCTTGCATCACTCCTCTTTGAATGCTGTACTTCACAAACCTCTCATTTCATATCCGGGGCTTAACTTTTAGATCTGCAGATGAAGCGGCTTTTTGCCTCTGCGGGGCTGTTCACACACTTATCTGAGACGCACAAATTTGAAAGGAGACAGGTGCTGCCTTTAATAATTGAAATCGGCAAATTGGCTCGTTCAAAGTTAGGCTCGAGCTGAAGGGGGAATGACCCATTTTCCGGCCAAATGGAATTATGTGCTTTTCAAAAACTCACATGTTGAGAGGTCCTTGCTTATTGGCATGGCTTATTAGAAATCTTACACATGTTCAGTTGCTGCTACTACTGCTACAAAAACCGAGCGTTAAATGTGACTCCAAAATACGGGAAGGGCATATTTTCATTACTTATTATTATGTCTAATTTTGAAAGATTGCAGTCCTGACTATCAGACTCAGTTTAAAAGAAGGATATCTGACTTTTGAGCCCACACGGTTCAAAAGAAAGCGTGGCTGAAGGTGTGATGTGAATCGACAGATGTCTGGACACCTGCATGCTCAGCTGTTACTCAGCAGCCCATGTGGGTGGATTACAGAAGTTTGGGTTGAGGTCAGGTTTAAAGGGTTGGGTGAATTTCACCCTCACGACATCGGTCAGATAAATCATATTCTTTTTCATTAAATTGAGTATTCAGAAAATTCTATATTTCTAGTTCTTTCCAGACTTATTGGCTGTATTGTGATTATGCCCTACAATTAGGTAATCTTTTAACATTTTAGCAAGTATTTCCTCCTGCACTTTAGATATGGTAATTATATTTTTAAGAAATTCTCACAAATAATGTATTGCAAAAAGCTTTTCACATCTGTAAACTGAAATGTTGCCAAATATTTGCAAAATAGCTCAAGATTAGACAGCTTTGACTGGAGATCATCCAGGAGCTTCCCTTCCTGTTGTTGCCACAGATTCTCAGTCATTTTATTGTAGCTCTGTCGGTATCTTTAATTACTTGTCCTAGAAAGTGAACTTCTGTCCCACTTTCAAGTCCTTTTCTGCCCCTAACAAGCTTTCTTCCTGAAATTCCTTGTGGGGAGGGGTACTGGTCTGGGTCCTGCTGTTCTGGAACACTAACAGAAGTAAATAATAAATTTACAGAACAATTCAAATACATGTATAAGAAATGACTGAACTTACAGAAAGAATACATTAGAAGAGGAGGAGGTCAAGACTGAAATTATCTATATTGAATCCTTGTGTATAAAGTGATTTTTATGGCATCAATAATCAAAGGCCTTTATTTAAGCAAATGTACAATTTTTTTCTATTTAATATTAATTGAGAATAAGTTTTGAACATGTTTTTTTAATCTGTGTGTACCTAGATTTCATGTTCACATTCACATATTCCCTATTTCTTTGAAATCTGTTGATTTTTTTCTTCTTGTGCTGTATTGCGATTTGTTTTTCTTCACTGGTTTTAATTTCCTTTTGAACTCAAAGCCATCCATCCTTGCATTCCTTTTTAAGATAATCTTGTTTTTTCTCCTTAAGAGTTCAGATTCTTGTAGAATCTAGGATTCTTTAGAGGGGAAAAAGGTGCATTAACCATGTTGCATATTTGTGCTCACACTTTAGCCTATTCTTTGCTAAAAGCAGCTTTTTACTTAATTTTATCATTTAGCCGTCTTTGTAAGGATTTTATCAGAAATTTGTTGATATTGGAATATCTAACTACTCTCCCTTGCGAAAACCTCACCAGATCCTTTGGATTGCAAGGAATTCTTCAGTCCACCGCCCTCTTTGGGTGCCCCATAAATTTTCTATCAGGTTAAGTTTTGAACTCAACCAGAATGTTGGGCCATCCCATAACTTTAATTTTCCTTGTAAATCTGTCTTTTGTTGATTTGAAAAGTAGCTTTCGTGCACAAATCTAAAAACAACATAAAGGGGTGGAGTATTATGTAAAATTACTTTTTGAGCTTTATGTCCCTTTGTTATTCCCTCATCAAAAATATATCTGGAGTGCAACTTTGATTTTTTTTTTTCATGCATGTTTGAAGAATCTCTGACTCTCCCATTGCAGCCATTTGGAGGCGTCGCAACACTTACTCTCACAAACTGCCTCCTATTTCCACAAAGCTCCTCCTTAGAGATGCAGGCTCCCCACGCCTCCTCCACAAATCTCCTTCAGACTAGCAGCAGCAGAAAGCGCTGCTGGGCTTATCATACAAACCATTTCTCAGTCTGATGCAACGTCTGCATTTGTGACAATGTGCTGAAGGTGAGGAGTTGGAAAGAGTGGGAGCTTCTTAAAAAGACAGGCTCAATTTCAAAGCATTAAATTACAAAGTCAATTTTTTTAAACTTATGTTTATACATAAATATACACAGCATTCTTATAACAACTAAATGTAATATAGGTACTTGATTGTGCAGTAGTATGGCACTATGTGGCTGAAAAACACATAAAACCCCCCTTTAAAATTGAAATTGCTAAAAAAAACAAAACAGTTCTATCTGAAGAAAAGTAACACTACAGCATGATGCTGCCATCACCACCATGTTTACTTTAGGCCTGGTGTTCTAAGCGTTGTGCTAAACATACCTGTGTTTTGAGAACCACACAGTTATTAGTTTTTCATGTAATATTATTTCAATAAATTTCTAGTTCTATATGTTATCAATCTTAAATCAGTCTTAACATATTCTTCATTCTCAATTTTTGGTCATAGTTTGACTCCATACACACTAAAAAAAAAAAAAAAAATGCTAGCTGGTGACATGAAACTGATCACAATCCAGTTGTCAAAACATGATAAAGTATCAATGTTTCTGGATACTAAACAGGTCCTTTAAATGATGCTGACAGTGATGGAGGGCGCAGACACACTGTGGCACCGCTACATTTTGTAGCCAGTGTAATTCCAGAAGTCCTTTAAATGCGAGGCAGCAGCTGCTGCCTGATAACACACATGGTTGCAGGAGTCACCCTGTTCATTATGACCAGAGCATCAGTTCTGCATAGTAATGTGAATCCTCACATCCAACACTCCCTTGCACCGCTGTGTCTCAATAAATGAGCTTTTTGCTAGAATGTCATTATAAACAGCATAAATATTACACACTATGCTCCATAACCCCCCCCCCTCCAAAAAAAAAAAAAGTTAGCTAGAAGGAAATAAAAAAAAATAAATTAATCTTGCGGCCTGGAAATAAAAGATAAGCCTGGACCACTATCAGCACTACCTGGCCAGGACACAAAGCAGGGTGGCAGATGGCTTTGACAGCCTTTGATGGCACACACTTAAATGAGAGTAAGTGTGTTGAGTGCGAATGGCCTCACTGTCTTGTAAAATGACCTGGATATTGCCAAGGGGGAGCCACATGTGCACCCAGTCATAATTAGGCTTGGCGTTGCAATAACACAGAGCCGTACTAACTAACACATGGGGCTTTTCTTACCCAGAGAAGAGCCAATTAGACACTTACAAGGAACAGATTTGATCATATAAAAAATATTAACCACTTTGTATAGCGGTTGCCATAGATGGGGCTCAAAGCAAGGCCAGGTAATCCATAAATGCTCAAAAATTAGCTTTGCAAGTACCAGTCAATACTGACTCACCCAAGGCATCGTAGTTTTTTCCATTTGGGTTTCTTTCATCATGTAGCTTTTGGCTGGAAAAAACCAGCTGTGGCTGATTGCTTCAAATCAAAAAAGCAACAGGCTTAAAGCCTTTGCATGCAGGGAGAAAGAGAAATGTGTCTGCACTGCTGGTAGGGTCACAGGGAAACACTTTTTTTGCCAAATGAACTGTCTGGCTGCACATTCTTGAAGGAATATTTTCACCCATTATGGACAATCACGATCACCTAATGGCCCAATTATATAACAGTTTTCTGTCAGGTATACACTTGGTTAGTAGGTGCAACGTTTATCCTCTTATCCTAATCAACCCTTAATTGGTTAAAGGTTTTAATTATACTTTAAATAGTGAGCTCCAGAGTTCCACTTAAATGGTGATATTTCTTTTTCTTCTTCTTTGACCTTTCTTCAAAAGACAGTGTTTTGGTATTGTATTTGCGATGACTGTGGTGTCTTCTTCACCATGCCTGTTCACAACCGCCGGCTGACAGAAATGTACAGTAGGTCAGTCAGTCAGTCCAGGCTCAGCAGTGTTTCTCATCCTCGGTCTGATCATCCCACTGTTTGGTAGCAGGTGTTTTCTTTAGCTGACAAATTAAGTAGTTAATTCCCATGTTGTCTTTATGCCTAGACAAACCAAATTGTCTCTTCAACGTGTCACTGAGCCAGGCCAAATTGTTTGCTCACTTTCCAGTTTTCAGGCTGACTTCCCGCTCTCTAATTGCCATACACTCCCCACTCCTCCAAAACTTGCCGCTCAGCTTTTTTCAAATTTACTTTGAAATTAATCAGAAAGCAAAGACCTTCGTATGCTACATGGTAGTGTCTTTTCTTTTTCTATTCCAAGTATTCTGTGCTGTTCTTTCACCATGACAATGAATTGTTTCAGACAGAGAAAAGATATATAATACACTCTTGTCACGTCTGTTTTTATCCTTACTTAATGAGAAATGCATTAAGGTGCACCTTAAACTGTCATACAAAATATGGCTGCAGGCGGTTGACACTAACTGATAAGCGACTGTTTATTTGCACAAAACAGATCTGATACAAAAAGCAAAAGACTTGCAACAAGGTGAGCACATTTCCTTCTTTTTATTCCAGTGTAT
Organism: Alfaro cultratus; assembly: GCA_903066825.1. NCBI lineage: Eukaryota > Metazoa > Chordata > Actinopteri > Cyprinodontiformes > Poeciliidae > Alfaro > Alfaro cultratus. The sequence continues at coordinate 29,524 of CAEFZX010023912.1, read as the reverse complement.
CCTTGGAAGAATATACTTTGACAGACTTATTTTTGTGTTTTAAAGAAAGCAACCCCTCAGACATACGAGTGCTTAACTCAATATCCCTGAGCCTCGTCTTTTTCAATATTTGTACCTCTTGAGGGATTTATGGTTATGAAGGCTAAGACTGCAGCTCTGTAATACTAATACAGTCTGAAAGAAGCTAGGGGTAGGGGGGGGATGAAAAAAAGTTTCAATATTTTTTTTCCAAGTGGATTCTTTTCAGGGATATTATGTGATGTGCAACATGGAGAACATTGCGTGGCTATGATAAGAATGTTTTGCCATCATTGGACACAGTGTCCCTACATAATGTAGCAGCAAGCACAGTCCGTCACTCAGTCTCCACAGAGCCAGGTGTTGCCTTCAGTCAGAGAAGGGGGAAAGAGTGTTTCAAACAGATACAGACTGTATTCATGCTGTCACTGAGTACAGATTCCAGTTTTACTCTCAATGTGACACAAACAGGGCCCTTAAGATTTTCCATTGTTTCCTTATATTTTTCATAATTTGAGAAAATGGCTTTTCCCAAGCTATCCAAGCAGTAGCAGACAGTAAAATGCATGCTTATTATTTGATTCATAACAGACTAAGTAAGTTAAAATAAACGTGAAAGTTGGAGCCAGCTAATTAAAATTAAATACTTCCAGTTATCAGGCAGTTCTTTCAGTTTTGAACTGAATAATTATATTAATATAGTAATAATCAAAATTTTCCTCACAAGCTGAATCCTTGTTCCTCAAACAATGTGGGCAATGCTTAATTTGGTATGGTAGCTCCTCTATTTGAGACAAACAAATGCAAAGCAGCTGCCTTTATCCTTTCAGTAGCAGCACTTTTGTCTCGAAAGAAGAGTTCTTTTTGAGGATTGCACAAACGAGTTACGAGCGATGCAACATTTCTCCCGAATTGGGGACTTTGAACGGACTTGTTGTTGAGCTTCACAACGCAGTTACAGCCATCCAATTAAAATAAATGCATTCATCCGAGAGTAATTTGATGCAGTGCATGAAAAGACGTGCTCAAGTTCAGTTTGACGCATGCTGGGGATTGGGATCATATCACTGATTTTCAAATCGGTCTACTGATGCCTGCACCCTTTAGCATGAGAACGTTGGTCAGTTATTATTCATAACCCAATCATTTTTGTTGTTTTATTACTGCATAATGTGCCGACATTCTTTGACTTGTCTGACACCTTGCTGCTGGTACATCTGAATTTATCCATTAAGGTAAGATAAAGGTTATTTCTAAATTGTAAATTAATCTAATTTAAATGGCGCCTATCTAATGAAATGGATAGATGGTAGTTATGTACTTCAAGAGAATAGCAAATCTAATTGCAGTGATTCTACAAAATATTGGGGGGTAAAAACCAAAGAGTAAAAAATATTGACAGTCATGTCTCATTTTCCTTTCACTTCATAATTATTTGCTACCTTTCGTTGATCTTCTACACAAAACTCCAATAAAATACATTTTATTATTATTATTATTTTTTTTTTTTATGGTTTACTTATTACAAAGCCCACATTATTACTGCATGTTACCATATTGGTGATGGATGAGTGTCATTAGTATTAATGTTGATATGGGTCAATTTTTGCTAATTTACAAAAATCCAAATTAGAATGCTATTTTTGTAAACAGCAGCATAATTAACACTTCCTTACATTTCTTTTTTTATTGGAATAGCCTGCTGAGATCACATTAGGGTTGCTTCAGCATTCTAAAGGTGACTAAAAGTACCTTTGGGATGAAGACTTTCTAAGTCCTGTAAAAATAAAATTATAAGATCTCATTAGCACCTGTGTATTTGTAATTATCTAGCGCAGACAAAGTGGAGTTGATGTTTGAATCGGAGCAGCAGTCAGTCGGTCAGCTGGCTGTGCTGGCCTTTCAGATAATGATTTTTAACCTCTCTGTGGTTCTTCTTCTCCAACATTCAGACATCCATCGATCGCTCTTATTATCTGTCCTGAGTGCTCGCCTTTCATTGTCAACTTTTGCAGCTAATAAGATCTCTTCTCTCTCTGCTCCCAGCCTTTATCACCTCTATAAACTCTCCCTCCTATGCTCTTCTCTGTCTTATCTGGAGACTTTGTTCAGCTCCTCTAACCTGCGAATGCTCATTTCAAAAGTAATCATTCTGCATTCAATTGTGTTTTTCTCAGCTATGCCTCCGTCTTTATTGCTCAGTTTACTCCACGGTTTGCATAAGTAAATGGAATGAGGATTCCTATCAATAAGTGATAGAGATAAATGTTTATTTCTTTTTGCAAGGCAATTACTTGAAATCACTTAATGCAGGATTAAGAAAAGAAGTGAATCTAACCTAGTTTTAGATTTCAGCTATATTACTCTCTCAACAAATTAGACTTAATTTACAAGCTGAAATTGTGTTATGATGATTGGCACAGGAGGAGATGGGAATTTTAACTGTTCTATGCAGCACTAATTGCTTCCTTACAGTCTAATTTGGAGAAAGCAACCAGCATGTCACAACCCTTCATTGTTACTCTAATAGGGAAGACAAACAAATCACCCCTCCTTATGGCATTTTGTTTACTTAAGGAAACGACAAAACACGCAGCAAGACACATTCACGCAGCTATTTAAGAGTCCTTTAATTAAGCAACTCCATAATTGTTTTTAAAACTTGGCTCAGTTTGTGTTGTAGAAATAGAGAAGGAATTTAAATCGTCAATACGATGCAGAAGTCATGGCTTAAATAAAACTATTGTCTGTCTCCCTGACTCAGGGCAGGTGCTTGTTTGTAAGGGTTAGGGTGCCTGCTATAGATGTCCTTTAATTGCACCTTGTCTACATTTTCCCATGTGGCCAGTTTTTCATTAGACATCGTGCCATATAACTGAAGTTCAAATCAACATAGCCTGTTGATATTGAGGGTTACTTAATATCAACCCATTGTCAAACATGTGAACAGTCACAACCAAAAGAATGAGATCCTGGGAACAAGGAGATGAAACTTATGCACTAAGGATTGATGAGGTGGGAAAAGCTCAAAGAGGAGCCACCAATTCTTAGCGTTGAAAAGGGCCAGTCGTGTTCAACCAACTGATGTTTCCTGTAGGAGATTTTTTTGTTGTTTGTTCGACTTGAGGAAGCCCAGGGTAGAACCAAACTACGCTTGGATAAGTGGTTGGTTGGATGGATGGATGGATGAATAAAGAGAGGGAGGGATAGATTGCGTTATGGTTGTATCATTATGTGTCCTTGCTCTACTTATATTCTCTGCACCCTTCTTTTTTTCTTTTTCTTTTTTCTAATAATCTCCTGATTTCTTTAAATTGAATGACTGAATAGAAGTCTGGGTCTGGTCTCACCTGGAATAAAGATCTCGGGATTATGCAGACTAAAACACAACAAAAGCATCATTACTATTAAATGTTACTCTTTGATGTGCAGCTAAATTACTGTAGAATCTGTCATATTAGGAAATTAAATTATCTTTAAGTTTCAAATAGAATAGTTACTTCCTTTTCTTGCTTCGTTTATGGCGCCCCCATACGGCTGGCGCCCTTAGCATTTGCCTTTAAACAGTGGGCTTCCCCTGCATTTGAGAAAAGAAAATAGGCAATTATGTTGTTCCTTAAAACCCTTTTAAAGAACAGAATGCTTTCTTTCTACAAGAACCTTACCCCCTCACCCCCAACTCCTACCTGCATCCTACAAAACCTCATACATTATCCAGTTGCTTTTTCTTTGTCTTTATGCTTTGTTTATCCCCTACCAAAAAGAAAAGAAAAATCCACCACTGCATGTCCAAGTACTTCCTGTTTATTGTATTAAGCAATAAGCTTACATGGAGAGAGATAAGACCAGTGGGAACTCATCCCCGAGAGTGGGCAACTGGCTCTATCTTTGTGCTTTTGTCTGTGCCTGTTTTTGTGAGCACTCGCTTCCCTGATGTTATTTGCACCTGCGGCACACGCTGTGTCTGTCCTCCTGCTGGTGGCGGTCTCTTGGCAGTCTTCAGTGGTTGAACCAATAACAAGGAGGAGTGATCCTAAACAGATAACAGAATTCTGCCACAGATGAAAAGTGGTACTAATATGGAGACGCGGAAATGCAGGTTGTTACTAAGAAAGCCCAAAAGTGACTAGATTAATCACCCGGTAAGTCGAGGCAGCTGAAGCTGAGGTTTCTTCCCATGTGTAGTAAGATGAACTCAATTGCATTATTGATGCTCACTTTTTTAAAGATGTATTAACCTTTTTAAAGATGCATTAAGTATAGCTCTATTACATTTTCTGTGAAAAGACTGCACAGCTATGAGAAACCTTTTAAAACAGACCCAACGCAGTGCATAGACGATAAATATGATAAATATATTCTGCGAGCATCAATGTGTGGCACTCAGCAATTTATCAAACAGTTGAGCTTTGATGAAACAGATCAAGCGTGGAATTGTACAGAAATTGTACAGATTCACCATTTCCTGTTTATCCATGCGTGAGACCTCAGTATAAGCACTTGTAAGCAAATTGTGAAACAGGTAAAAACAACAAACCATCCTGCTTGTGCAGAGCGACCAATGTGTTGTGCATTATTTGTATGAACGCCAGTAAAAAGTATTTCCATAGCTATTTTCTATAGGCTCAATGCTGTATGTGTTATTTACAGACCAGGCAGGAACTATCTACTCATATTTTTAGCAGAAATCTTACATTTACATACACTGCATGAGAGAACAAACCTTTTTTTTCTCACTGCTTTACTTTAAGTCAGACTAATTTTGGAAATCTTGACCTAAAAAAATGTCTGATTTAATTGAGTTAAAAAAAAAAAAAAAAGCAGTCCCACCATCCCCTAATAATTTGCTGTGTTTACACACTTTACTCTTCATATATGAATACAGTTGAATCAGACTTGTTTTATAACTTCTGGGTGAGAGGTTCCAGCACAATAAGATCACTATGACTTTTAGGAGTAATAATGTCAAGATGTCATGACATTTTCAGGAGTTATCTTCAAAGAGAATTATGTTTTATTTTAAGAAATTCTCCCTTCTTAATCTGACTTTTAGCAACTATAAAGAATCTTGTACTCTGACTGACCTAAAATAGGAAGAGTTTACTCAGATTTAATGCAAGACAATGAGAGCAGAAGATTATGGGTCTTTTTATACAGTGTATGTAAATATCTGGTTTGAGCTGTTTGCTTCTGTGATTGTCATCTTACTTATTATTTCTTCCTAGAATAAGCTGCCTGCTTCATGTGTGTTTTCATACCCTTTTCTCACCCTTCCACCCCCTTCTTGCAAGTTGAGGCAGATGGCCTCCTTGTTCTGTTGGAGGTCTTGGTAGAGACCCAGTAGATATTCCTCTTGGTGGGTTGTTTGCGTGTGTGCATGTGCGTGCGCGTAAGAGTGTGGCTCCACTCTACCAGTCTTATTTATTTAGAAAGTTTCCCAAAAGACTGAAACTCATTCATTGTTCATGAAGTAAATTTTTAATTTCCACTTTCTCTTCTGCCTGACTGTGACCATTGTGATACTCTATTAATATATCATTGAAGACAGTGAATTTTATCTAATTTGAGCGGGGCTTTATTTATTTATTTTTTTTGCATAGTGCCCCGAGTTGACTCTTTTTTTTTTTCTCTGGATCAAAAAGCGCTTTTGATGTTAAGCTGTCATATTTGAGATAACTAAGCTGAGAGCAGCTAATAATTTGTGTGAGAAGCAAAACATTTGCCAAAATAATTTGAAGGGGATAAGTTGTTCTTGGTGAGGTTTTAGCTTTTTATTGCACAGTTTTGCTCCAGATATCCACAAGCCTATCTAACACCATGAGCTTTGACTCCCTAGTCTGCTCTGTGAAGCCTGTTGCAAAATACGTGCCAGATACAGTAGAGCCAAAATACTATCTTCAAAGATCTTTGAAAAAAACAACAACATTACACTACAGTATTACAGGTTTAGCTGCACAGCATCCACTTATCCTTTACAATAGAGGAGTTATGTTGTAAATTAAGGTATGTAAATGTATTCCACAAACAATACCAATACCCAAACAATACCCAAATAGCACACATTTCTGATGACTGAAGTATTTCACTTACCTTTGGTCATATTGATGCATGGTACTTTTTACAGGATGTAGCTAGAAACTCCTGCAGCACTTTATCTTTAGCATATAAGTGTTGCTCTTTTTGTTGCAACAGTTGCTGCATTTTATGAAGATTTTTGACAGATTAGACATTAACTATGGAAGATGTTGGCAAGTGAAAATCCCCCCTGGTAAATAAATCTGTTAACATAGAATTAGGCCTCAGCAACAAAACCTTACAGAATTATTCATATTACCCTCCAAATAATTGGGAAGTGAAAGGAAAATGACCGTTGTCAACACTTTTTCTGTTTGTAAGTCAATATTTATTAGAAGTAGCTTTCACTTGTTTATATATTGATGTACAATTCAACGCTTGTTTATATATTGATGATTAGTTATTAGTTATTAGTCTGTTATTAGTTTTTTCAACTGCTGACTATATGATGTGCTTATGTTTTTTTATGTTTTCACGGCGTGAAGCACTTTTATCTGCCGTGTTGCTGAAATATGACACAAAAATAAACTTGATTGATTGAACTTGATTGACTTCAATTTCAGATACTAGTCCTTTGAGGAATATTTCTACCAGCTTTCCACATCCAGAGACAGAAAAGTTTTTCTCTGCAAAACTAGGTCAAGCCAAATCAAATTCAACAGAGAGCTTTTCAAGCATTTTTGAGTTTTCCCACAGATTCTCTACTGGATTTAGGCCTGTACTTTAACTAGGTCATTCCAGCACAGGATTATTCTTTGATCTAAATCAGGGTTATTCAAAGTGAAACCCAGGACTCATGTTTACAATTTGAAAATGGTGCAAATTTGGCTGCTAACATTGGGTAGGGTAAAAATTTACCAATTCAAAGTAAAATATTAACATTTTACATTGTTTCTTCTTAAAATATAAATTACAACACAAAATTCTAATCAGAACGGTGACCTCCAGGATAGAGAAATTTACAAGTCCAAAAAATTATTAACTTGTGGCATATTTTCAGCCTTTTCTTTCAAAAAGGAAGGAAGCAAGATATATTTTTTTAATGTTTTGGATTTAGAATGATTCACATATCTCTTCTGTATAAAAATCTCACTACTTTGTTATTTCAATAAAGCTTAACATATTTTGTTTGTTCTTGAGTAGGCAGAAAATCAATTCATTATTTGTATGACACTGTGTTAATTTAGCTTTGAGCAGCATCAGTAGAAGCGTACTCCGTAATGTCAAACTTTAATTTAACATTATGATAAATTGGTGGCAGAACTTTGCCTCCCTGTCCATCAAAGCACTATGATCCCATATGATCCTGTAAGCCCAGCTGGGATAGCTATGATTAGCACCACATGAGGAGATAAAATGAGTCCAACAATTCAGACCAGATGTGGGCTTTATTCAGCTGGCCGAGGAGCTGAGGAGGAGGGGGTACATTTACCAGCACTTAATATGATGAAGTGCAGACAGATAAGCAGAGGAAAAGCAGGTGCTCAAAGGTGGACATGCATACGTGCTCGTTCTGTGCGCTGAAGCCAAGAATCTGTTCTGGAGGCAAAAGGGATAAATATCATTATTTTGATCTTTAAGGTTCAGCTTTTATCCAGCACATATAAGGTTCGAAGATGTAGAATTGTGCTCCGTTTCACTCCATCCATTCACTTCTTGCTCTGACGTTGCTTATTTGTTTTCTTTTTTCACCGTTACACCCTTATTCTTTATCACACACACTTCAAAAGTTTGCATTTTGAGTTGTGCTCTTTAAAAATATTCTCAGGGCGGTTTCATTTCGTGAGTATTTAGGGGAAAGTTTTTGAGTAGCCAGGTGCACAACTGGGAAATCATTCGGAGAAGAATAGAGCAGGGGATTTGGGGAAGAGAGACAAAGCAACATATGGTGAGCAAGTGGTCGCTCTGTGACACGCCGATATAAATAGGTGATTTATACAGTTTGGCTTTGTGTTGCTGGTTGTTGTTGGGGGAAAACCCTGCTTTTTGTGACTCGTGGAAGATATGGTTCATCCGAGTCTGTCAAAGCCCAGAGCCGTGTTTCCAAGTTATCTGAAGCATGAAAAAGCCTCGGCCCATCCCCATGTGAGCTTGTAAGGTGGAGAATGCCAGTGGATGTGATTTGGTGAAGAATCCTGGCAGCAAAATTTTAGGATTAATTATTGACTTTCGAGCTCATGCATGATGTGCGTTGATAGCAGATCTGCTGAGGAGCTTACTGAGGGAAGAGAGAGGCCAAAAGTTAATTAAATTCATGTTTTTTATCTGAAGGGGATGTTCCATACCATTGATAGTGATAATTAATTAGCTTATTCCTCTGGCTTTAATTAAAACCCACAATAATCTGACTTTTGTTCTGACCGAAGAGCTTTGGAATATAGGAATGACACACAGAAGAGCTGACCCGACGTAAATGATTCAGAACGATACGCTGCTTACACAATCAGCTTTAAATGCTACATTGGTGCATTTAGAACAAGAGTTCATATTAACAGTCATTTAGTTTTATCTGACTGTATTCAGAATAGCTTGGGGTTTTCTGGATGACACTGTTCGAAACGGTATGTTCTGTTTCTACAGTTTTGACAACAGTAAGCTGACATTAGCCAATATGTCTTAAGGTGTATGGTAACTGAATCATGTTGTATTTAACAAATGCAACCCTATGGTGGCTTTTACTTTAACCCCTTAAGTGTCAAAATGACACCAGTGTCCTCATCTCCCTTCTGTGTCCCTGCTTTGATTTCTCACATTGAGTCTGATTTCTCCAGTTGAGTTTCGACTGGGCCAACCAGCAAACAGGAGGAGTTGTGAACAATAATGTTTTCTGTGCTGTTTTAGGACTGTACTCTGCTGATTTAGTGAAAGGGTAAAATTTTAGACAGAGTCCACACCCCCAGCAAACAATCACCTCCCACTGGGTTTGTAGAGGGAACAAACCCTCTACAAGCAGCAGAGCGTAGAACACGGGACCGACATTTTATCAGGTTAGACTGGCTCAAACAAGTTGAAAAATAATATCCAACGCTTTGAAAATCTCATGGACCACTGTTCAATTCTATATATGAAATTGGAAAGAGTATAGTTCAACTGTGAACTTAACAGGACATGTCCATCTAAACCAACAAGCCGAGTTTGTTGTTCTCTGTGGCTTTAGTCACAGAGGATATTACTTACACTGTGAAATCACATCTACTGCACTCTGTTGTAATTGAGGCAAAAATTTCTAAGCAAAAAGAAAATCCTTTACGGTTAAAGCAGTGATACGAGAAGTGTTCATGCTCTAGATTTTATTATTCAAAAATAGCAAATAAAATAGTTTTTTTTTTTCTATTTAAATCAGCTCACTGTTTTGTTTCTTTGCCATCAAATATTGATTCTCAGTTCAGTCAACCAATGTTTAAACTCAGTAAGATTAATTACACCAAACAATTAAATAAAATTAGAGAGCCCATGGTAACTCTAGAGGCATTGCACAGATTCACAGCTCAGGTGGGAGAATAGATTGACAGGATAACTATTATTTATTTTTTTTATGGTAAACTGCTGATATTGCTTTATATGCAAAATGGCAGGTATGGAGGAAAGCTAACACCCTAAACACAACATTTCCAACATTAAACTTTTTATTGGCAGCATCATAGTGTGCATACTTCTCCTCAGCAATGATGATAAAGCAGAGTTGATGGGGAGACAGAGATGAACACAGTGCAGTATGATGGAAAACATGTTAACAACTGAAAAGAATTGACGGTTTCACTTTTCAGCAACACAATGACATTAAACATACAGCCAGAGTTATAATAGTTTGAATCAAAGTATATGTAAGTGTTAGCGTGGCTTAGACCTAAATCTAAAGGGAAATACTGGTAAGACTTAAAGTCTATTGTTCAGACATTCTCATTCCAATCTGCCATATTTACACAGAAGATAACATTTTAATTTCTACATGTGCACAGCTTGTATAAATATGCATCAAACGACAGCAGATGTTACTGCAATGAAAGGATATTATGTAAAGCTTTAAGAGGAGAGCTGAATACAAATGAGCATAACATCCTTTTAATTTTTATTTTTCAAATGCTGAAAAAGAACATTGTTTGTCTATCACACAAACATTTTAATGAAATACATTCAACTTAGTTATTAAACCTTTCATTACTCATCATTTATATCAAACATATATGCACCAAACAGCCACTCTTTAAACCAATAAACTGCTAATGATTCTGTAATTTGCTTTAGGACAAAAATATTGCTCCAAATCAACAAGGCTCCTCCACTTTTTAAGATATACTGTGTGGCGTTAGGCATAAGGATATTGGCAGCAGTTGGCTGTATTGTTGTAACTGCTATTTGATCACATTGTGCACCATTGCCTTTATGCGTTCGACTTGTTCATCTTTATGCATAAATGACAACTGAGTCTTGTCATTTCTATCCATCTTTGCTGCACAGGCATTGATGAAGACAAACTGTAAATTTTGTCTCTCGCTCTGCTTTTCCACTTGAAACAAACACAACACTGAATGGAAGCCGAGCTGAAAGCTTATTGAATTCAACCATCATGCTGCACCTCTCGAGACGACAAAGCTCTTTCTCTTCGTTTAGCTCCGTTTGATTGTGATTAATCTTAGTCACGATGAGGCGCAGCATCTGAAAGCAGGCTGTTGACCTCTCAGGTGTTGCAGACTGATTGTCCTTCTCATGGTTTTCTTATAAATGAGTTGCTGTGACTCAAGCAAGCAACAACATTCGGATGCAGTGCAATCCTTTGGTTTGGTTTAGCCAAGATTTCCACATCGTGTGAGCAATTCTCTGTCATACATTGTACATTTCTGAGAAAAATGTTGCCAAATATTTCATGCAACAAGGTTCACTTTGAAGAGCTTTCATGGTGATAAGCCCAGAGTCTGACTGACAGACTCTGTGGCAAATAAGCTCTACAAGGCGATCGAGGGAGACTGGGCTTACTTGTATATTCTTCTAACAACTTCGAAAAGGAATGGGATGACAGTGGCAATAAGTCAAGCTATGATCAAGGTCAGTGAAGAAATGTCAAAAAAAAAATTTATGTGAAGCTCTTTGGGAATAGACATAGGATTAACTTTTTATTTATAGTATGAGAAAGCTGAAAGTTTGCTTGTAAAAATAAATAAATAAATAAATAAATAAATAAACGTTGGACATGATATAAGCAACGCAGGTCTAAAAACCAAACAAAATTAGAGAATAATAGAGGAGCAGCAAAACGGAGTGGGGATTGCCTCAGAATTTTCTCCATTATTGGTATTCATATGCAAATGTTGCTTTTGTCAAAAAGTGTCGCATACAGACAAAAACAACACACAGACACGGTGAAATTGCTCCTGGGATGATGGATTCTAATTTTTTCAGCACAAACATTCACAAATACGGTTCCATAAAAGCGTGCATTTGATACTTATTTGTCGTCCTCTAGACATTGAAAGAGAGATTGTTTTTATTGTACCGTCACTGCTGGAGGTCAAAATCACAACATGTATGGCGGCATTTACTTTTCATTTTGTAAATGCTGCTTCTGTTAATATTAAAGGTCTAGTAAAAATGTGATTCTTTACTTTTAGTGGTTTCAATTTGCCACTCAGTGCAAAGGTTTGAGCAGAATGATTGGATATTACTCACACTGTGAAATCACATCTATCATTCTGTTGTATATGAGGCAATAATTTCTTAGCAAAAAGAAAATCCTTTAAGGTTAAAGCAGTGATGCAAGACGTTTTCACGTTGTCGATTTTATTATTCAAACATAGCAAATAAAATTGTTTTATTTTTTTCTGTTTAAACTAGTTCAGTTTTGTTTCATTGTCATCACATATTGATTCTCAGTTCAGTGAAACAATGTATAAACTGCATTAATGCTGCACAGTAGATGCTGTCTTATCACGACACTTGTGTCTCGCAAAATGACACAAATAGAACAGGGAAAATAAGATAACAACAAATAAGCAAATGAAATATTATGAAAGCCGCCACAGGAAAACCCTTCACGTTTTAACTTACAGCCACGGCACTCCTCTGTTTATTAGTTCTTGTGGCCTATTGAAAATATACTGATGCAACACATTAAGTAAATGTGCCATATCCTACATTTTATAAAACAACAATAAAAATAAAATTAATCTTACTTTGTTTCCTAATATTGTCCTCTGAAAGCACAAAAACATATCTATCCACATATGGCACTGAGGAAATTAGAAATGCAAGAAGTTATAAAATAATTATTAATCTTCTTAATAAACTAATCTTAAAAGTAATAATTTCTATAGATGGGAGTTCTGATTCAATTGTGTCTTTTTTTCAGTTATTATCATTCATGCTGTGTCCTTTGACAAAGGAAACTTTCTTGTGAAGGACAATGCTTCTCAGGATAGTGTCCCCTTTTTTTTAATAAGAAACAGAAAACAAATCTCACAAATAATTTGTCTGTAGTGAAAATGTGGATGTTTGTTCTAATGTGGATGTTTTTGTTTCTAATGTGAGTTGGACTGCCTCTGAAATCAGTGACCTTTTTAGGCATTTCTCATTTTCCTTATGGCTTTGTTGTGCAGTTCGTATAATAAACATTTGGGGTGAGTTTTTGTTTTTTCCAGATCATATCTTTACCTTGCAGTCTTGAGCTCCTCTTGCTCTTTACTCTTTTTCACTGAATGTGATTCCCTGTGGGCTGTAATAGAATTGGACAAGCATGTATCTGAGAAAGGATTTATCTTTTTAGCTTAACTGTCTGGAGCTCTGACTGCCTGTAGACTCTCAAAAGCTTCAGCCGATTTGTTCAGATGCCGAGCAAGTGAACATTTATTCAAATGCTTAAAATTCCTTGTTTTCTTGCACCTTTCAGAAGGTGAGATAGATTGAACGGGTCATATTAGAATTAAAGTGATATCTCAGCGAAGTGGTTGACAGTCACTCTGTTATCAGACTGTTCATGCAGTTCTTCAGGAGTCAGACAGTGTGAAATTGCAGGAGGCACCTATGGAAAGTATTGTTGCCTTGAGTCGAGTTTTTATTTATTTATTTATTTTTACTTTTTTACTATTTATGACCTAAGGTTTATTTTACTTTGATATGTTTGACATGTCATTTCAGATTTTTCAATGTGGTTCTTATAGCAAATTAAAAATAATAATAATAACTTCATGAACAGCAGTTTTTCATCCATAATTTTAGATGCATCTTCTTGCAGTGTTTTCTGTCTGGCTGCTGCTACACAACAAAGGGATAAATTGCCTTTCCTGTCAATATTGCAACAAAATATATTTTCACACCTGTAGTCACAGATACATTGAAATTGGTTTACATCAAACGCAATTCTAAATCTATAAAATTAACTCCTAAAATCAGCAACTTTCTATCCTCCTCATGTATTTGCAGCAGACACAGTTTTATGCACAGACCATCCAGCTGGAAAGAAGTGGCTCTCTTCTTGCAGGATGCAGAACAACTGCCGATGGGGAAAATGCGCTTGTAGAGTGTCAACCAGTCTACACGGCATTAAGATGATGGGAGTATTGCATATTTTAGTGGAAGTTGGCTCAGTACCCCTCTCCTTTCTGCATTTTCATGCAGTGGGACAGGAAATGTAGTCCAGTGGGCTGCTGTGACGACGCTGAGCAGGAAGCTCTGTTTGAAGGGTTCATTTCCCACATCCCTGCAGCCACCAGATGTACAGAAAAATGTTGAAAAAATATATTCATACATTTAGAACTTTTGCCAACTTGAAAATGTTTTCACGGGATTTTTTTCGTAACACTTTATTTGACGGATTGTGAATACGACTGTCACGACACCGTCATAAACATGACATAACACCTGTCATGAACACGAGTTAATCTTCATGAATATTTATGACTGTTGTCATAAAGTTTCATTCGGTAAAACATGAGACTTTTAGTACAAAGTTGACATTATTCAAAATGTCTTCGTTATGACAACTTGACTTTAACCAAGAAATCATGATCTGACATGAATTTGTTATAAAAGTATTACTGATTAAACTTTAGCTTTAATAACATAAAGCTACATGCTTTTTAAAGTTTAATAAGTTAATAAGCTGCTCACAGTTTATGGAAAACATTGGATGGATGGATGGATGGATGGATGGATGGATGGATTGGGTAAAATACACAACATTCTCAGAAGAAAAATTGCTAGAGGATGAGAAAGGACTTGACAGAAGGGTAGAGGTTCACCTTCCAGCAAGATTTGTATGCCATCTAGAATACAAATCATTTGCAATAATGCTAGACATGGGATGAGGTTCTCATGCAACAATGTCATGGGTAACATGCAATGCTTTGATCAAGTCCATCAACTCCAAAACACTTTACCTTACAATGACTCATCCACCTAGTTAATCACATAGAAGAGCCACTTCTGCCGAATTGCCACTTCGCTGTTGAATTGGAAATATTTGAGTACAATCATAAAAATAGCTTGTTAAACTAATTTGGTGAATGAATGCGTTGAACAAAATGCCTAATTTGAACAAATTCAATTTTTAACTGTTCAACATTCTTTACTTCTTTTTTAGAAATATTTACTAAAGTCTAAAATGGAATGTACACAATTTTAATAGCTAAAAATATTTTATTATTGCTTTGTTTTATTATTATTTCATACTCTTCGTGTTGTCTTGTGCATAAAATATTGGTTGAAATGACGCCATTTGTTTTATTTTCTCAAAACCGCAGTAAATGTTAAGATATGTGACCTCAATAAAAAACTCTCTTCGTTGTAGTTTTCGTTTTCATTTTTTTAAGCGCTAAAACAACAAGCTTGTCCGGCTGAATGTGTTTTTCGGTTAAATCTGCCGCTGCGTTCGCCTCTCCAGAGCCATTGCCCATGAATGAATCCGAACTGTTTTTATTCGACTGGTGTGCCACCTGTCGGTGCGTCACAGCTCCCCCTGGCCAATCCTGACGCAGTGACTCTGCCGTGCGCTCTTGGAGATCCCACTGTGCTCCTCTCCTCTCATCCCCGCCTAAGCCACGGGCTCGGCAAGCGTGGAAGGTGGAGAACCTGGCCGGCGAGATGCCGTTAGCGCTTCGCGTGTGACCGGACGGCACTGGAATTCCGGCGAAGCCACGGAGCCAAAAACACGGACTGAGGAGTTTGAATGGATTGTCATTTTATCTCCTGCTTCTGCTGAACGTGACCGCTGACTTTAATGACTGATGTGAGGTAAGTAATGAAAGTTTAGGATTACTGAGTGAAAGTGATTCGTTTTGACTTGTGGTACAGAGCCGATTCTAGAAGCTGCGTAAATGTGCCAAATTTTCCTCGACGCACTTGAAACTTGCCGAGAGGCGTCACATTATCTGAATTTTTTTCGTATGACTCTAAAGTGGAAGATCTTCGCGCAGTTTATGTAAACCAAACTCGATGTAATCCGCTTTTATTCGACTGCAAGTTTGGCAAACAAGTGCTGCTGCTGCTGATGATTCCCCTCGGTGCATCCATCCCTGCCCATCCCTCAGTGCTCTGTTGCGTCTCCCAAAATACGACGTAGAGAGTAGTATTTTGTGAAGTTAATTGAAAACACCCAAAAAAGAAGATAAATGCTTTACTCTTCTGAATAAATAAAAGGGAAAGTTATCATTATTAGGGGGGCAAAGTATTAAAAGTTGCATATTCTTTTTTTTTCTCTCTCTCTCTCTCTCTCTCTACTTAGCTTCAGACTGTGCAGAAAATTAATGGTCTCCTTACATGGCAAGTGGAAGGCTTTCATGTATTAGTCTTATTGCTTATTTATGAAGGCCGTAGATGGCAATGTGAAGGAATGTGACCAGGGGGTACTTTGACATTGTGCTGCATAAGGAGTGAGAGCAGAGCGAATGGCATCTGTGCCATGGTACAAATATTTTCCTTCTGGCCAGCAGTTATTCATCACAACAAAAGCCAGAGTGTGAGTTTGACATTTCCAGTAGTTGTGCATAAATCACAAAGCATTACACCGTGACTGTGAACCTCTGAGTTGAATTCTGTTGCATACGTATAAACACACACAATTAAGGTGTCTTCCTTTCCAGAAGTCAACAAATCCTTGCTTACAGAGCTGTGAAATGAAGTTTGTGCCATGATGAAGGTAAAGTAAGGCCTGTTAAGGTGTAAGCTGGGGGAAAATAAGGGATATTACGACTTTGCCTGCATTTTCTGGTGAGGAACATAGCAGGGGAGTCCTCCACCTAAAAAAAGAGACATGTGAAGGAGAAGACACAATAGGGCTTTCAAGGAGTGATGTATTGTTTGAGCTGTGGTCAATAATATATATATTTTAGGCTTTCTTCTTTTGATAGATAGTTTTGTTGTGCTTGAAGGGGAGCCGAAGCCATTGTATTGATCACAGTGATGACTTTCGCAAATGGGCTGTGGGTGGAGGGCAGAACACTGAGAGCACCGACCCTTGTGACAGAGGTCTGGATGGCTCAGCGCAGGATGAGAATGTTGTTTGCTTTCAGTCTCTGCTGTACTAGGGTGCTGCCTTACCAGACTGCACAGATGAGTTGGTTTTCACAGACTGTCGATGCAAAAACTACATATTTTTGGATGGCAGTCTATTTTATGGGATAAACAAATGGGATTCAAATGGATTTGTAGAATTTTAGGCTGGCTATCTTTTTCTGTTTTCAACTTGTGCTTGTTGTTTGCAGCTGTGGCTCTTCAGTAGACAAAATGTGTTAACGTATCTCACTGTTCCAGCAAGATCATCATCTTTTTGATATTTGAAAAGCAAAACCAAAACTCTGAGGCAATTCTTTAAACACCAAGCTTCACTTCACATGGGAAGCTTGATTAAGAAAATATGTAAAGAAGATAGTATTCATCAGCTTTTGTCATGTTACAACCATAAAATTCAACATCCCACATATTAACCACAACACGCTTCCTTCACTGATAGTCCCAAAGTTCTTTACTGAAAAATTAAGTAACAAACAGTATACCTAGCTGAAATCAGAATGGATTTCAACTAGTTTATTGACACATCTGCAGAATCAAAGCAGTGTCTTAGAGGCAAACTTTACACCGGGCCTTGGAGCTACAAGCTGAAATATTCTGCCCACCTTAGATTTTAGTCTGGAATCAAAGGCTGCCTTAGATAACCAGATGCTGGCTACTTAACGTATCAGTGTGTAGAGTGACTACTGTAGTATTCAGTATTACGCAGTAGTAGGATGAATACTTCAAAATGTGTTCTAAAAACTACCAGGAGCCAGTGTCAAGAGTATCTGTATATGTCTGCTGGTATTTAAGGAAAGCTAAACATGTTTCCCAAATCTGTATAAAAATAAACATCTCAGATGTATGTTAGAGAAAGTAAGTGAACGAGTCTGTGGAGAAGTTTAAACCAGTGTGGTAAGGCCAATACATATAAAGAAAGAAATTTGATCTTTTATTTATGGTGACAAGAACAAGAGCAAAGTTCAAACAGGCCATGCTTCACAAAAACTCAACTGAGGTATTCTTGAGTAGTCCTCACAGGTCACTCCTATGGCAAATTGTGTACATAATATTTGTTCTGTTTGATGGAGCGTCCAGTAGAAGCTGCAAGAACTTCAAAAGCAGTGCTGCAAATACAGAGTGATATTATTTTGGCAGAGAAGAGAGCTTTCTCTGTTCTTGCAGAGTTTGTCTAGGTATAAAGGTTGTAAAGTAATACTCAAAGCTTTGAACATCTCACAAAGCAATGTACAATCAGTCATGGGGGAAAGAGAGTATTGTACTACAATCCATGGTCGTCCACCTGCACTCACAGGTACTCTTATTATTAAGAGTACCAGGCTCTATATATCTGTAGAAACGCTGCAGATAGTTACATCTCAGACCGTAGAATCTCTTAATAGAACAACTGTGAGTCTAAAAATCTGGCCTTTATCGAAGAATGGCAAGAAGAAAAAGTTGAAAGAAATCAAACAGTCTCAAAGTTTGCCATTAGCAAATTAGAGGCCATGGCGAACGTGGCTATGTGGTAGAAAAGCACGACAACAGTTTGAATGTACCATCTCCACGGTGAAACCTGGTGGCAGCAAGTTCAATCTCTGGGCATTTTTTAATTTAGCCACAGGTCAACTTGTCAGCATTGATGGCAAGATGGGTAGACAGGAAGAAAATCGCCTTGAGGCTCAAAAGACTTAAGACAGGGTATTCTGTGTGCAGAACTTCAGATAGGGTCAGTGACGTCCATGCAGAGTTTTGTAACCAAACACAAGCGGTTTGGAGGTTTTGGCCAGTTGAAACATTTTAAACTCTCTGGATCACAGGAGAAAAAAAACTATGTAGAAAATTTGGAAAAACTTGCATATCGAACACCTGTTTGTTATGCGGGTCGGATGCTGCTCAGATGCATTTAAGCTATTTTTTAAAAATAAAAAATAGCTTAAATGCTATTTAAGCTATTTTTAAAAAATAAAAAATAGCTTAAATGCATATTGTCATTGCTTTGCAGGGCAATGACAATAAACGTGCAGTCAAAAGTACATGGTTTTATTAAATCCAAGGACTCCAAAGGGGTTTAAACTGCATACACACATTCACTCACTAATGGTGGTAAGCTACGTTGTAGCCACAGATGCCCTTGGGCAGACTGACAGAATCGAGACTGCCATTTAATCGGCGCAACCAGACCCTCTGTCCACCACCAGCAGGCAAAGTGGGTGAAGTGTCGTGCTCAAGGACACAACAACAAACTGACTGAGATGAGCATTTTGAACTGGGATACATGAAGGACCCCTGTCTCCTGAGCCACTGGGAATCTGAGCCAAGACTTGGAAATTAATGCTCACAGATACTCAAAATGCAATTTGACTTAGCTTTAGCTGTTTTGAAAAGAAGAACGGGCAAAATAAAAAATAAAAAATCGATCTACATGTTCAAAGATGTAGAGATATGTTTGCAACATGTTAATTTGCAAAGTACTTCCAGTAGGCATGCTACACTTTTACCTAGAATCCCACTAAAACCAATGGAAACATTAGAAATCAAGAGGTTTGATTACTTTTACAAAGCTATGCAGCAACACGGTCATTAGCCCATATGCTCTCTGGCACCAGCAGCCTGCTTCAAGAGCATGCAGTAGGAGACAGTGATGGGTATTTTACAGGAGTCAGCTGGCCAAACAGAAAGGCTAACTCCCCCATTGGGTTTCATTAGAGCTCGTCTTGATGTTAAAGCCCGTTTAATCCACTTTCACAGCCATGCAGAACACAACAAAGCAAAGCGCAGTGTCTATCTTTAGACGGCACATGGGCTCAAACTTTTCCATCTTCAGCTCAATTATTAAACAACTGCATAAAAAATATGGGAGGCTTTTTTTTTCTTTTTTATGTTTAAAAAAAAAATAATAATAATAATTGTTTTGCTGGTTATCTCCACCAGAGCTGACAGAATAAGGTGTGTTTTGTTGTTGTATTTTTAAGCTTTGGATAGAAGGCTGTCAATCACCCGCCGCTCAATTAAGTTTCCCATAAACAGCTGTGTTTATGCATCCTCCCTCTCCCATCTCCTGTTGTTCCTCTGCTGAGCAGACGTGCTGCCGGAGGGTGTGATTACAGTAAAGCCTTATGAGGTGAGTGCTTTGCCTCCATGTCTTTGTCTCCACTTTCTGGGCAGCTACTGTTGTCCCATATTCATGGTGCCTGCTTTGCCTCAGAGATGCAGTGCTGGGAAGACAGAAGCAGACTTGAGCTTGACATTTTAGATGTCTTAGACAGAAAGGCTGCATATTTAATGTGGCTGTTGATGAAGAGGTTTGGGCACGGTTTTACAGGCTACAACTGCAAATAATATCTTGACAGAAGATGATGTTTTTCTTTGATTTTGTTTCTTGTGCTTTTATTACTGGCGAATATTGTGCCTTGAGGATGCAATTCAGTCTTCCCTTGCTAATATGAGATGACATTTATCACTCCCTGACCTTTGCAGATTGTCTTAACTTCAGCCACTTATTGGGAGCAATAAGGTAGAAACTTTGCAGCTGTTAATAGTGCAGGTGGTTTGTGTTTACCTCAGGAAATTGTGCATGTCGAGCAAACAATAATTTACACACAGATTAAGACAATGCGAGTCAGTTACAGTTCAAGTGTCGTTCACTGAGCAGGAAATGAAGAAATGAAGAAGCAGGCAACGAAGCTTTGTGTATAGTACATCTCACAGCATGCATGTTTGAATTTGTCCACTGTGGCCATAAATGTTGCCCTAACAAACAGACCACATTTCAGAAGCAGGTACCACTATTTGCATTTAGTTTGATTATATGTACAAAGTCTTTCTGCACTCCACTGCAATCCTTGCTTGGACTGATGTGTTTTCCCCCCTTTTTGGGTTCCTCCAGGGTTGTCAGTCTTGGCCCGTGTTTATTCCCTTTCTTCCCTCTGAGTCTGTAGTTAGTCTTTTTTTGCTTTTACTAACCCGCCTCCTTTATGTGTCACTGGTTTTCTCACACTGCCTCACTCTGCTGCTCCCTCGATGAAAGCAAACCCATTTATGCCCCATAAATGACTACTAACGATGTGTTGCACTCTGTCTGTTCTCAGAAAGTAAATTGATAACAAGTTGCCAAAGAGAGATAGATTTTTAAAAAGTTAGCTGGTGTGCACTATACTGAACTTGGCATACTAAAGTTCAAATTGTGCATCCTGAAGTTGGGGACAACCCATCACGGCTATTTCATGAGAAATGTTTTGTTATCAATCTAAATTGTAAATGTAAATTCTGATATGCTTGTCTCACCATAGCTCTGAAGAGTATTAAGGTTCTGTGCAAACAGACATCTTTTGTCTGATGTGGGAAATATTTAGTAAAGTCTGCGGTGGAACTATCACTTCTGTCTTTATAAAAGAGAAGGCGGGTGTAGTTTTAGGTATTGTGATCGAATGTGTTATTGGTTTGACTTTCAAATTTCTCTGCAAACCTTGAAAACTTGCAAATGACACAATTGAAGAGCAAGGATTGAGAGTGTAAGTCAGGTGCTGCAGGGGATGAAGTAAACTCTAAAGAACAGAACATAGAATAATAAATTCCTAATATTTTGATAATAAAGTTGTAAAAAAAAAAGCAAAGAAGTTCTCATCAAAATGTGAAGTAAATCCTAACTGAAAATTATGCATTTGGTATCTACTCTGCCATCATATCTTTCCTGATCATGAGGCCTAAATAACTTCTATGACATGGATGAGAGGATTACAGAGACTTTAGAGCAGGGGTACTCAAGTCCAGTCCTCAAGAGCTACCGTCCTGCAACTTTTAGATGCAGCCTTCCTTCAACAGACGGGGATCAGCTCTGAACAGGCCTGGTAACGAGCCACTCATTTGATTCAGGTGTGTTGGAGCAGGGAAGCATCTGAAAGTTGCAGGATGGTAGCTCTCGAGGACTGAACTTGAGCACCCCTGCTTTAGAGGCAGCAGGTTGAGGCATGGGTTGTGAACAGGCTGAAAAGGTGTAGACATTACTAGGAGAAGTAGCAGCCTGTGCAAGGGACCAAGATGGTTTGTATCTTAAATAGATCTCCTGTCCATATTGAAAGAAAATATGTATATTGTGTGGAGTGTGAGGCAGATCATGTATGAAGGAGCAGCAGGACATTTTCAGCTGAGTGTCTGACCAAGGAAGTCGTCGCTTCTAAATGGATGATTGCATGATTTTATTCACCAAAATTTTTAAAACTCCTTTCTTTCATTCTGTTCTATCAAAAAGTATTACTCAGTGAGCACCATGGTACATTTTCAACACGTACTTGACATCTAAAGTAAGAAAAAGAATAACACATTATCCATCCATGATTGCTCTGTGTGGCTTGTATTAAACTTTTGGATGGCTTAGTTGATTGTGTTTTTGTCATTATGGAAAATGGAAGACATGTGGCACCTAAAAGATTGGTTCAGGAAAACAATGTAAAAAATAATAAGTCAAAAAGACTTGATTTTTGTCAGTTAACATGTGAAGACAAGATTTGGTCAATGAGAGTTTAATCCATCGACAGTATAAATAAATGACAATGATTAGCAAAATGCTATTACTACATCTTAGTGATACGAATATGCATTGATTTTGAGGAAAACAATGAGAAGTATTCACATGAGTCATTGTTCCCAAGGGTATCATTGGAAAATGGTAAAGGGACTTGAGGAATCTGTGACTCTGTGGGATGTCTCTTGGCTATTTGGACTTTATTGTGTTTACTGTAGGAAAGGTCAGTGCAAATCAATGGAGTGGTACTGAGTGATCTCTGTTATCCAAAATGATCTGCCTCAACACTTTTACCCGTATGCTGTGAATCCCATAATGTCATCAATAAATTCATTAGATCACTCAAATACAGACACTGAATAAATTTGAATCCTTATGTAATATTTTGAACTCGGTTTCAAAAAAACCCTCCAATCATTATGATCAAAAAATGTTGATTTCGACATTCATTGGAACCGTAAGGCTATCTTTCCATTGTCAGCATGAGATGATTGCAGATGAACCCAACTAATGTCAAAACAAGAGTCTTATCTAAAACAAAATTGAAAGTGTTTGAAGTCAAATTTCTCCAGCATAAAACAAGATTACATCCTGCTATATCATTAGGTTCCCGTCAAAACAAATTTTTCTGCAGTTATCATCTCATAAGGGTTTTTAGGGTTCTGTCATGAAATGTTTTCCACATTAGATGGGAAAAATATCTGCTGCACCCTTTGTACATCCATTTGTTTGTTTCTGTCAAACTCCCACTCGCTTTTGTAATACAGTTCATCAAGCATGTCTCAACCAAGGCAAATTGCACGGCGGGACCTGGGCATGAAAGCATATCCTTACGAAATCCCATTTTAAGTTTTTGCAGAGACAGGTGTGTGGTGGAAATCTAACAAATGATTTTATCATTTCAACTTTCTTCTGTCTTTGTTTCATACACCTTTTATGCTTGTAATGCAGTGAAGAAAAGAAAGACGATGGTGTGGGTAATAATCAAAGCACATCGGCACGTCAGAAAAAGTTACATTTCATTAGGCAAAAGCATAAAAAAATCATTTTCAGAAGTAAACGTATATTTATTGGAGGCCAACACAGATTTATGGAATTAAAAGTAAACCTGTGGAATGTAAATGGTTTGAAACCAGCGATCTCCACATTGAAAACAATATCCTGAGGTGTTTTGTAAATGGTCATAATCAGACCAAACATATCTTTAGACAGATCTTTGTTAGTGTACCTACACCCCCAGCAAGAGATGTTTAAAAGTATTTTTATTTCCAAGTCCATCAGGTCTAAAGTCTTTGAGGGGCAAAGCCTCAGGTTTCTAATGACTCTAATTACCTGCAACCTTGTATTTGCTTTGGGTTAGTTATTAAAACCTGCTGTTTGTCTTTAGATCCAAATTATTACCTGGCGATTGTATAACTGTCTCTCAAAATAGTCATATTTCTCAAGTTATTTTTAATATTTAATTAACCACCCTACAAAAGCTGCTAAAAGGCTGCTTTATGCCATTTTAAAAATGTTTCACTGCAAAGCATTTGTGTTTAGGTCTCCCAAATGGCTAGCAAAGTCACAGGGACTTTGTTGGTTCAACATGAACAAGTAACCAAAACAAATGCAATGTTTCTTTAAATATGAACACATGCAGGCTGCTTATGTGCAGAACTAAGTGCGTAATGCACATCCGTCGCACATCTTTAAATAGTGACACCAAACCAGCTATCACTAAACTTTTGTGGAGATACAGGGGAGAAAGACAGGTGGACTGAACCACAACATCATGTCAGCACAGACATCTTTCAGCAGCAATAAGGTGCGTTGCTCGCACTGCACTTAACTGACGTACTTACCTGAAACAAGGTCAAGCTGAATTGTCACTGGCACGAGAGAAAACTCAGCAAAATGTCCAAATCCAGCTGCCTGCAGCATTCAACCACTTCAGAACTGTGTACATCATTTGAGATGTGACCAAACACTCATATTGTTTTGATAGGTCTCTGACCAGAGCAAATGGAGGTGTTTTTATGGTGTTTTCAAGTACATCTCATACACTGGATTGTCTAAATATCAAAGCAACTCAAAACTGATATGAACTTTTTTTTTTTTTTTCTTTTTTTTTTTTATCTAGTAGTGTCTGCACAGTCCTATTTAAATTTTTGGCAATAAAACTGCAGAGGAAGAACATCAGAGCTCCTAAAACAAACACGTCTCTAAAAATTAAACTCACTCATCATTGCAAAATCTCCTCTGTAAACTAGTTAGTTCAGTAGAAGATTTATGCTTTTAATCAGGATGCAATGTCATTTAATGGTACATTTTTTGTATTTATTTGTGCTCTCTTTGTCAGTCGGTGAGAGCTTAACAGCAAAAGTAACAATCCAGTCTTGCTCTCAGTTTTTATAGTTTACAGAAGTGGTCAATCTTAGTTTGTTATCATGATAAGTCACAAATTTAATAATCTTAATCTTTTTTCCCTCTTAAAGATGACGGGTATGCAAATGAAAATTCCTATCTTGACATCTTTTTTTTCTTTTTCTTTGTGTATGTCTAACATAAGTAGTGATCCAGACATCCCCAATTGAAAGAACCTCTAACTTGTCAAAAAATAAATAAAAATAAAAAATAAAAAAATGTATGAAGCCAATAATACAGAACAAAACAGTGACAGGAAACAACATCTCAAAATAGTGGGATGTGTCTGTTCTGCATTCTTGTGTATTATTGTTTCATTTTCTCTAAATATAACTTTGTTTCTAACCGATTGTATCTTTTCTGAAGTCACATTTTTGCTACTGTGTCTCACAGTTACTTTCCTGTAACATTTGTCTCACATTTGTCTCACAAATGATACATGATCCAATATTTCCTAATATTGCTTGTACAAAGGCCAACTTGTTGACAAGTTGAATACATTTGTTTAATCTCGTGGTCACACTTGCTTTACACAGTGAAAGACAATTTGTTTTTATCTAACACCTGGTATGCCATTTAACAAAGTGAGCGATCCGATTCTGAAGAACTAATTAAAAACTCCTTGAGGAGCAGTATGTAGCACAACAGAGACTGAATGCTCTAATGACGCGATCGTAATTGTAGATCAAGAACAAGGACACTCGTAAAGCTCCCTCACAACGCCATGCAGTTTTCGAAGGATGAGGAGGAACATTTTTAGAGGGATTTGAACTTGCTGATAGGAGCCTCTGCCAACCTGTTTCAGCTTTGTGGAGCAGTTGCCAGCTGCACTTAATAAGGTCTTAGAAGATTTGGCAGTGATTCTTTTTGCAGAAATCCAGCATAGTACATGAACAAAACTGTGTTCTGTGGTTTAAAGTCCTACTCTGAAGCATTTCATTTAAGGTTGGTTTATGTTTTTCTTTTTATGACTATGTTCTTGTTAATATGTCTCTTTAACACGGATGTAGGGTATTGACCTCTTAACTGTCATGATGACACTGCCCCATTGTCTTACATGTAAGCTTTTTGAGGGTGGCAGGTAAGGGGTTATTAGCAACTTTTACTGTATTGTGACGTAAATATTTAGCTGAAATCACACACATTAGTGCTTATGTGACTTTTAGGAAAAGCATCTGTTCTTCTTTGTCCCTGAACGGCAAAATTAACCACTACACCAGATGTTTCACTCATGCTTTTGGGAATCAATTATTGGTCTTTAATGTTACAGTTAACATGTAAACTTCATACAAACTACTTACACTGTTGTTTTATTGTAGCCATTCGCCTGATTAATTCATCTCAGGTTGGGCTGTTCTGCTCCCGTACTTGATGAGGCTTGAAGTTTGCCTTTTGTGTAGCTTAATGGTTGTCACGGCAATGTCAGCTTCCCACCAGGCAACAAAGTTGGAGCTGTGGTTTCAAAGAAAACTGAAAAAAGCCACTTTGCTGCTTAATGTTTCTCAATGAAGCAGGTGGGAGCAAGGCAATTTGTTGAGTTCTTAAAGAGCGACTGGTTCAGCATCTGCCTTTAAGTATTCATCTTTATTTTGTTTGACTGACATTTAAGAAAGGAACAGTGAGTTTTGGAACTTATACCAGACTTGGGCAAGATGTAGAGCAAACCCCTCTGGCTAAACTATGGGGAGTAAAAATTAATCTAAGCCAGCTAGAGCCTCAGCCTTCAGGCACATGACATTTACATGAGTCTGAAGCAACCCAAGGGAGTGGAAATATTTTTGTTCCACTTTTTTGCTTCGTCAGGCTGTGCCTAAATATGTAGGTGTTTGGGTCAATATTGTGTT
Source organism: Alfaro cultratus (assembly GCA_903066825.1). Classification (NCBI taxonomy): domain Eukaryota; kingdom Metazoa; phylum Chordata; class Actinopteri; order Cyprinodontiformes; family Poeciliidae; genus Alfaro; species Alfaro cultratus. The sequence continues at coordinate 3,178 of CAEFZX010023912.1, read as the reverse complement.
ATCTTGAGCGGCACGGTTGGTTACTCGTATTGGATGAGTTGAAAACTGAGAGCAAAATTAGACAAAAGGAACACAGATATGGACAATTCTTCTTTGGGGGTTTTAAAGTGTCTTTTTCAGAATCGCAACAAGAAAACATCTGATCGCAATCTGGAGGAGTAAGAGATGCTGTCTTGGTTTGTTAAAAAAGTATCGCTTGTTTCCTTAATCATTTGAAAGTCATCTCGGTGTTTCGTCTGTACATTCTGTATGTTTACCTATTCCTTCTGGCAGCAAACTAAGGACTGAATCAGATATTGATAATAATCAGCCACATTACTATAACCTCGGTATATTCTAACTGGTATGCATTTGAACTTAGACTTCAATGTGTTTTATTGGATTCTTAAGTAATAGATCAAAACAAAGTGAAGTGAAATGAAAATAATGCATGTTTTTTTCAAAAATGTACTTGAAAAGAAGTTGTATGTAGCAACAGTACTTTCCTTGACTTTCTATCAAGCTCTCACATAAAGGCCATCTTTATATATGGTACAGTTAATATTTGCCATGTCAACTGGTTTTGCCACCTCAGCTCTGAATTGCTGCAGCTCCTTCAGAGTTAGCATGACCCACCTGGCTTCTTCTCTGATTAATGTCGTTCTTGCCATATCTGTCAATGTAGGTGGATTGCAGTTGTACCATGCTGTTTTTATTTGCAGATCCTGGATTGAATTGTGTTCTATCAGTTGTCAAAAGCTATTGCTTAAGATTGAACCTCTTCACAAAATTACCTCTGGTCTTGCTGGTGGTTTTAGTTTGTCTTTTTTTTATTGCTCTACCACATAAAATCTGAATGGAAAATGTGAAAGTTTGTGGTTGCAATTTGAGAACAATTGAAAAAGCTTAGAAGACTTGAATGCTTTCACAAGGCCCTGTAGCTTTCCAAAATATTCTTTCTTATTTTTAATTTATTTAAATAGACTGATGACAGAATACTGGCAGAAAAGTCAATGAAGGAAATTAACAACATGTTCCATGGTGTCAGAAAAAGTCACATTTTCTTACTTTCACTTGTAAATAAAAGGTCAGTTTTTGAAGGTTTATTATGTTTTTTTCTCTAGCATAACATGAATAAATCTATTCAGGTTGGTCTCAGAGTTATGAAGCTGTTACTTACTGTACGTGAGGATGTTTTTCAGGAGGAGTAATGGAGAATACTCTTGGGGAGAGATGGGCTAACCAACAACACAGCTACATTGCGGCTAATTTGCCTTCCACTCTACATGCCAGCTTGACAGCAAGCTGCCACGGAGAAAACGAGTCTTCTTAACCACAGCGACAAAAAGGCAGTCACAGTGCAGCGTAATTAGCGACTCTTAAACCTTTAATTAGGAAAAGAGAAATTAAATAATTGCATTCAGACCCACTGTTTTGATTCAGTGTCTGGCGTTACATTCCCTTTACTTATTAAGCGACTGCCAGGTTGATGCACCTGCTATTTTTGAACCTCTCAAGTTTTTTGTGGATTGAGTTGTGCAAACCTTTAATTCATCTCAGAGGATTACCTCCTCTTAACTGAGAGATAAGACTGAAGATCATTGCAGGAATTTGAGTAACTTGGCACAATATGAAAGCTTTGTTGGAGATTTACAATGACATGAGTCGGTGAGCTACTTTTTAGAACCAGTCCTCATTTGTCTGTTTGTCCAAACTTAATTAAAAACTATCCCCAAGAATGTTATGAACATGTAGAGTGCTGAGAGAGAAAGAGACAGACAGACACAGGCAGACAGATAGGATGGAAATGCCTGGCATTTCTCCACACACAGGTTTTTGGCATGGCTAATGTTAGAGAGACTGTTTATTGGCTTGATACCCTCTGTGTTTCAATGAAATGTAATCATAACCCAAGCTAGGCTTATTAATTTCATATGCAGGCACCACAAAGAGGTTACTGGGTCTTATTATTTATTAACATTTAATCAACTAAAACAATGATGTAAACATAAAAATACAATGGTAAAATTTGCTTGTTTTATTTCTTTAGATTCTTGGCATGAGCTTAGTGTAGATCTGTCCAAATGAAAACGGCAAAATTGAAAGATGTAGGACTTGATGGACGTTTGCTGTTCCGTTGTGGCAGAACTGGCAGGAGACTAAATCAAGCAAGGCGCCATCTTAGTTGGTAGTTTGGGGATTCTGCGGCTTCAAATAAACCTGTTCACTGTGGAGGTTCAAATATGTATTTGGATCTGTGTTTGTGTCGATGGGGAGACACAAAGCATTGCTAACATTTCTTGCCATTAATTTGTGTCAGCACTACTGCTCTATTAAACTTTCCGACCTTTTTATGATCTTTGAATTACTTTATCATTATTCCAGTGATTGATTTTATATACTTCTGGAGTGGGCACAAATTTTTATATGAAATTTGTTTTGCATTTTATTTCAAAGCTGGATTAAAGAAGATGTATTCAATGGGGAAAGAAATGTCACAAACAAAACTGAGGCAGCTACAAACAGATATGTTCTGGGTAGCTGTGGTTAAATCTTTCTGTACTTGCTTTGACTTGCTTTTTGAGAATTTTATGTCTGTTTGCATTTATATTTTTACTTGTTATTGCTGTTTATCTTTCTGTAGTTGCTGTGAGACTCTCTCTCAGCATCTATGAGGCATTTAAATCAATTTTAAAGCTAACCTATTGTGTAATATTCTCCTTTTGCATGTTTTTGTATTTCCATTTGGGTCTCTACTACCTCTAGAAACAGTCCAAGCACTTTTTGGCAATAAGTAAATGTTTTGTTGATGTACAGAAAACTAACAGTTTCAAATATCTTCTGATTATTAATTCAATGTACCAAACCTCACCAACCCGTGCCGTACTGCTAAGTGGAAACAAGGTGCATGTCTACGGTAGTGAGTTGAGTCTTGGGTGTGGGTCTTCCTGATGGGGTTTGCTTTCTCTTAATGTGTACACCATGTTCCAAATTATTATGCAAGTGATATTTTCTCAGATTTTCTTAAATGGTCAACGCAAATGATGGTCAGTATAATTTTCAAGTCATGAACTATTACAGTATAATCAAATTTTACTGAACAAAGCTCCCAATGAGAACAGTATTTTTTTCAAAAATAAAAAACTCAAAATGCACTGTTCCAAATTATTATGCACAGCAGATTTTCTAAACATTTTAT